>JAINUW010000118.1:0-205068 GCA_020205615.1 Panax quinquefolius
AAGGTGCAAAGCGAAGAACACGCTGGTTGCTAAAGAGTGGTTCAACAACCCAATACCAACTGCATTGGTCTTCAAATCATCAGCTTATGCTTTAAATCCATTCGGAAGTTACGTGTTTTAGCTTCTATACTACCATTTACGTCCTCAAGTGGACACTCATTTCGGGGACAAGAGAAAAATCTCGTTACAATGCTTCGTTTGAATACTATAATTCCTAAAGTGTAATTTTAATGATAATTTATTACTATATTACTTAAATTTAGGGATTAATTGTGCACCCACATCATATAATCCATGCATATTAAATACACACAATAAAATAGCACAATATAGGTATTATCATCCCGTATCTCCATACCATTTTACCACCAAAACCACATTAACACATTATTTAATATTATCTATCCAAAGATACACATAATTTCTTCCCAATTTCCGATACACAAATATTTATTTATTTCTCTCGTATTAAAATCACTATCCAGATTTTATCATGACTACTGGATATTTCATATCGCTAGGAACGTATTCTTATTATATGATTTTACGACAATGTCACACCTTACATTAACGTTCTATTTCATTTTCTACCAGTAAAAACTAACTTCTTTTCTCGTAGATCGTGGACTAAAAGAAGACCTTTAATTTTTATGAAATGAAAGTATTCAATTTTCTTATAATTATTATGCTTAGTAAATGGTTAAACCGAAAAGGTTAAAGTTAACAAGATATTTGCAATTCTTCAAAGTAAAGAAGTCATTACATAAATAATCGCCGGTAAAAAGTAATAAAGAATACGCTATGGGTCGACATAGTATAGCACACTTCAGATCGATTATCGATGCTATACGTAGAAGTCACTCGGGCTTTTATTCAATTATCACAATATTTTATATTATTAAATTAATAATCGAGATGACAAAGTTATTCACTTATTATTCAGATATCGACACGCCAGGTTATGTCAAGAGAGGTTTCATTACCCAATCGCCGCCAATAATGAGAAATCCTTACTCTGGAAAGCCCCTTTCCGGGAACGAATTCGGTCATAAATATCATGCGAGTTATAATATTAATGATGAATGTTATTAAAAAATCGAATTGATTTCTGAGTCAATTTGGAGATGCGACGATATTCGAGTCCTGGAACGACGAAATTAATGTAAATAGTACTATAAACACAAAATTTGTTTGGGTGGATTTTCGTCAAAAGTCAACAATGACTTTTTTTTCTAAAAAAATCAAAATTTTCGAAATTTCAAATGAAATTTTGATAAAAAATAGTTCCATTATGTTCTAATTATTAAGATAGTGGAAATCACATTTATTTCGATAATAATCAAGTCCTGGAGGTTATACGACTCAATCTCCAATTAATCTAATAAACGAGAAAATTAATTGCTATCGATTCACACGATTATAATCTATTTGTTCCATACGCGTTGTACTATTGATTCACATTCACGCATTTATTGGGAGGGTGCAAGATTGATAATACTGTACGAATTGGTTAAAATGGAGGTATGTATGGAGGTACTATATCGTAATTCGTATTTCTCTCACACGATTATAACTATTAAGTCACACGAACGAACTATTAATTCACATGATTTACTATTAGGAGGTGGTGCCAAGTTTGATAATACTTACTTAGCGACTAAATTAAAATGAAAGAAAAGTCAATGTATCAGATCAGAATATTTCGAGTCCTGCAAAACGCAATTATCAAACTATATTTTCCTATAAATAGAAGTTCATTCTTCCTTCATTTATCACCACCCACTAAAGCTTACAGAGAAAGCAATTATTATGGGTAGTAGAAAAAAGAAGAGAAGTATGCTACCTCACTATTCTGGAAGATTCCGCTTTTTCTAAGATAAGTTGATATATTATTATAAGAAGGGGTATTATTTATTTCAGATTTACGGGTAGAGAGCCATTATTAATCCCGTTGGTTCTGATTTGGACATTTACGTATTACCTCGGGTTCCATTCTTTATTATTTTGTCGAATAACACGTCTGCAAGGCTTATCGATACCGGTGAATTCGTTATATTCTATTTTATTATTCGCTGGAATATCCTCGTTCGTAAGCGGATTATGCATACTAATTCGTTCCATTTCTTTTTATTATCTCTATCGGGAAAACTCGTCTTCAGGCCGTATATCGTGACGCATGGTGGATTCTTCGTTATTCCATTCTTTATTATTCATTGAATAACCTGCCTACGTGGATTAACACAGATCGCGTGAAAATCCATTTGCGCTTCATAATTTTTCGACCTCAAAAATTCTCGAAAAATTTGAAATGATAATTTGATGAGTTTTCTATATTATATCCAAAGATGCATATTTTTGGATGTATAGATTAAGAAGCATGGATTTTATGGAAAAATGACTATTTTAAAAGTAAACCCTTATAACCCTTATGGTTATTTCCAAAATCGGGTGAAATTTTTATCGGGGAGTATGTGCATGTCATGTGAGTATACCCTATAAATTTTGGAATTTTTGACAAAAGTACAATTTATGATAATGTTTAAATATTGGCTATAGCTTTTGGCATATATGAAAAATAGTAAACAATTTTAAAAATTTTGGAAAAATATATGTTCAATATGGGACTATATTCTCCACAAACCGTAAAAGAAATATTTTTTGGGATCGGTTTTGCATTTTTCAAGTAATGAAATGAACTAGCCGCTTAGTAAATGAATTAAATATGTTATGTGAAGTAACAAAATTAGAAAATAGGATTTACGGTCAGGGGAATCCATATGTGGTATATGTAGATTTTTGATGAGGGATTTGATCATCGTGATAAAATTTATGAGTATTACATTTTTGAATGATTAAATGCATTATTTGATAAAGTGTAAACAATTCAAATAAATTGTTTATAAGTTTAAAAAAGTGATTAAAATATTCATATAATATTAAAATTAGATTATGCGTTTATTAAGTGATTGATAATATTTCGATAAATTTAAAGTCTTTAATATTTATCCTCGCTTTCGCTGATTAACGCTTATATCATCGCTATCATCCTCGCAGGCTTATATTGATTTAAAGTCATCTTCGCTTACGCAAAAGATGACCGTTAATTATTGGTTTTGAAGCAATTTAAATATCTTTGGTTTACGTGGCAAAGATGGATCGCTAATTATTAGTTTTATAAATAATATCTTCGCTTACGTGCAAAGATGGATTGCTGATTATCGGGTTTTACAATCGTATATCATCGCTTACGTGCAAAAAGATTTAACCATCGATCGACGAAAGATATTCGATTTATGTTCATGAGATGAACCTCGCTTATTGGTATGATTACGACTGTGGATCATTCTGCAGATAATCATGACCCGTAATGTTATAGATGATGTGGTAAAAGTCCCCCATCGTCTGTGAAAGGCATCGATGGACGCTTATCGGTATGATTATAACCAGGGATTATTCTTGATATAATCGCTTATCATCGATGATTATGTTTAATATCCTCGTCCGAAAAGTAGAGGATGATTCGGCTCGATGTAGAATTATTTATTGTCGGAAGTCTTAACGATAAAAATATCGACATTAAACTTTAATTCGTAGAAGATAAGAGATATCACGCCTACTGACTCTTCTATATACGTGCATGTATGCTCTTGGCTCAGCAAAGTACAAAGATGAATTGTTGATGAATATCTTTTAACCCAGTGAGGCTAAAAGATAAATTTATTAAGATGATTATGAACAAGAATTGGGTGATTTGGTATAATCCATTCATGATTTTTGATGTTTTAGGTGAAGATAGCGATGAAAATTATCTTCGTCCTAGGTGCTAAGAGGAATTTGATTGATGTTATAGGGATAAAACATTATTGGTGGACTTTTAACATGGAGAAGATAATAGACCTGATGGTCTATTTGACTCTTCTAATAATGGATTGCTCGTTCCACTGCAACTATGGTTGAAAAGTTTTATCATCTACCATATGTTCTAAACCTCTGATTTATTATTGACGAAGGCTATTGATAATTTAATTATCTTTAGTCATCATATTCTTTATCGGCTATTTGTGCTCACCCTTTTCGCATGATAATTCCTTTCGTGCATAAGAGTGTAACCGATTGTCGATAAAAGATAACAGGAAATAGTGTGATGGTCCGAGATCGTCAAAGTTTCTCAATACATTATAAAACGCATACGACATGTAAACGGATAATTGTACGAGGACCTAGATGTGTGTGTCGATTTTATACGCCACTTAATAATTGATTTTGGCGAACAACAATAGGTGATGAGAACTCACTTGAAAGCGCAATTAAAGGCACCTCATTAGAAATGAATACGATAGTAATCTTCTCATTCTTCTTTCGGGGTCTTAAAAATATTTTCTATTGTATTTTATATGGCATTGTAATAATTTCGAAGCTTGATCATTATCCACGAGAGAATATTGTATTAAAAAAATCATAACTTATATCTGGGTCATTGCACTTCGGTGACGACGCTCAATGATTCATGCATAAATGAAGTTTGTATTTGATTTTTTATAGAGTGATATCTCGCGATCTGAATGGGTCGGTGGACCTATTTTGGGGCGCCATGGACACTCTAAGCATAACTGCTTATTTTGTATCATTGGAGGGTTAAACAAGGCGATCTCGGCAAAGGCTAAAACGGGTTAGTCATACTTTTGGGTCCTAAAGAAATTGAATCGGCTTCGCCTCAAAGCCAGCCACGGTACACAAATTATATATTTCATATGGTCATGCAAGAATTTTATCTATTTGACTTCGCTTACAAAAATTAACCTATTAGTCCATTTTAACGAAAACGATAAACGCTCGCGAACGCTCAAAGCTCGCTTCTTCGTTCTAAGTCTTAATTCTTGGCCATTTTTGAGTCCTAGACTCTATAATGCCAAATATGACTTGTCTCCATTGAAAACCAATGTTTCCAAGCTCAATATCAAAATTTGACTTCAATTCCAAGAATTTCACAAATTCGACGTATTATCGCCCAAACTCTCGTAAAATTTTGCCTTAACTTCATTTCTTATGATTTGTTCATCGCTTCAAATGGATTCAATCCATCATACTAACATCTTGACATACATACTTCATTAACTTATAAACATGATAAGTTATTACTTGTTCTTAATGTGAGTTTATAACTTATAAAAGTATAAACTACTTATGACTTCCTTTCTGCTTGACTTATTATAGACAAGTCTTTTACCCACCATTCTTACTTCTTATTATCATACAATCTTATTAAAGTAAAATATATGAGTAGTTCATCTAGATTCTCAAGAGTTTATAACTTATTTAGGTTTGAATTACTTATTCATAATGTGACGCCCCCAAAATAGGTCCATTCCATCCAACCCATTCTGAGTCACCAAATACATGGTACAGAAATAACTACAACTTTATTAATACATTTATCGTGCAAAAATACGCACAACATATATACTGTGAGTTTAAATATAATTATTGTCTTCTAGATAATATACATACCAAATAAATCCTCATCACAATTATTTATACATTATTTTACAAAATTGTGAGGACTACTAAACAACTCTCTCTGAACCTTCATTCCATACCACAGAGCTAGTACTTGCTACATTCTCGCCTCCCGAGAAGAAAAATGGAACAAAAGGAAAAGGGTGAGCTCGACTAGCCCGAAGAGGAATATTATGACTAAGATAATATACAACAAATTATCGTTAGTCTCCAACGAGGAAAAATCTAATAGAATACAATGAGACAACGGTTTTAAATCAATCTTTCATGAAATAATAATTCATTAGAAGAGTTAAGTAGAGAATACAAACTACTATCTTCTATAAATGAATTTAAAATTTCATCGTCGATATTTTATCCTTGTAACATCAATCAATATATATCGGGAATCAAATATTCATCTTTGCACTACTGGCCAAAGATATTCATCGAGTTAATTAGTGTTCATCTAAACACTGTTCATCTTTGCACTCTGGGCCAAAGATATTAATTAGTTAGTCATGTTCATCTCTTCGACACTGTTCATCTTTGCACTACGGGCCAAAGATATTCATCGAAATTATTCATCTTTTGCACTCTGGACCAAAGATATTACGTAATATCATCATTTAGGATGAGGATGATGAAAAAATATTTTAAAGGAAGCGAATCCGATTGAAACAAAAAGAACAAGTATTATGGATTCGTATTTTAAACAATCCGAGATTTAAAATACTTCATAAATAATCATAGTGAAGTAAAATTCAAGAATGATCAAAACATGGATACAATCAAAGCTAGTATTCACGATAGATATTTTGGATTAAAAGAAGAAATTTCATTTTTTGAATAGTCACAAATTATCGTGAATAGTGTCATAAATATCGTGAATAGTAACTCGACACCAAAAGATAGAAATTTCAAAAAAAAATATCTTCACGCTTCGTGAATAGTACTTTCATGAATACTAACTAAATGAATAGTAACTCATGAATAGTAACTCAGACATGAAAAAGTTCCAAATTTGATAAAATTTCCAACAAATATTCTCATGCATAATGATATTGAAGAAATAATATCATTTTGAATAAAATAACATCTCTTACCTCGAAAGATCGTGATTCTGGTGAAACACCTGGGATATAGGCTATGACTTGAACTTGACCAGTATAGTAACACTCAAAGTATACTCAAAATACTCACAAGAATCCAGCTCGATAATATAGAGAGAAAACTTCAGTTTACGTGTAATTTTCAATTCTAACCTAAGCACCTATTTATGTGAAATTGCTTAGAACACCAAACAGAAAATTTAATATAATATTATTATTATTTGTTAAAATTCTATACGCCCACTTTTGGAGATCTGATTTGACAATCAATAACACATACTAGACCACTTAACACACAAAAACGTTTTTCTTGAAAAAAATAATTAAAACTTCCAAAATTAATTATTTTGGAGCTTGAATTTCAATAATTCATAATAAATAGCTCTTTTAAGCGGAAAATTTGAATCTCACAACGTTTTTATAGGAAATTCAATTCTCTACAACTTTGCATAAGAAAGTTTTCCAAATTCCAAACAAAATTGGCCGAAATCTACAAGCAGGCGATTTTATAAAGTTATAATCAAATTTTGGTCAATAATTGTGTCCACCAACACACAAAATATGTTTTAAACATTTAATGCCACAAAAATACTCTTCCTCCTCATATACTCATATATCCCACATTCATTATAAAAATATCACCGTTAATATATTATTAAAATAATATATTTAAATGAATTATTTTATCGAGAAAAGATAAAATATTAATTTTCAACAATTGTCATTTTAAAAAATTTTCTCCATCTATATCCACATAAAATCAATATTTTCTTCATCATATAAATTAATAATTAATTATTCACAAATAATATTACTGAGAATCACTGATCTTTGTGACGGTAGTTCAGGAGAAGAGGGGCTTTCAATAAGGATCTCTCACTACTGGCATGATTAGGTGACCAAACCTCTCCTTAGATAGAACTTTCTAGACATTGCCAATAATGTTATCCAATAATATTATTAGGATAATATGAATTATTGCTCCGATAATGGAAAATCTTGTGTAATGACAATTTATTGAAACAACGATAATATAAAATATCAATGCGGTAATTATTGAATCAATAAAATAAAATACTAAATAGTAATTCATCGTAACAATTATTGAGTAGTGCCTTCTTACGTAAGAATCAATAATTGGTGCAATAATGTGCCTTCTTCAACAACGCGTATTAGTGTGTTTTAACCACCGGGTATTCCAGCAGATTAATTCAGTAATAACTATGCCATATTTATAAACAACTTATATTTGTCGCTTTCTTCATCCAATCGCTTTCCGTTATGGGGTTTAAAAGATACTTAAATACGAATATTCTGAGACGAATATTCCCGAAGCAAGACGAATATTCCATTTAACAATAATGAATATTTTATAACCACTTGCTTATTCAAAATATTTGCGTATTTTACCCATAACTTTCACATTAAACAAATTAACCTTACTATTTCAACATAATAAATAAAGGAAATTTCATTTATTTAAAAAAAAAAATTGGGGTCTTACAACCTCCTCCTTATGAAAATTTCGTCCTCGAAATTGACGTATATACAGTGTTTGAAAAGGTAAAGATACCTCGCTTTCATTTTCATTTCCAACTCCTGGTCATTTCTTCAATAGCATGGTTCATACAAAACTTTAACTTGTGGTATAACGCTTCAGACATAGGACATGTTCTTTCCTATCCAAGATCTTGTGAGTACCTCCTCAAATGCGTTAAGTCTTTGGCTATCTCGTCCGGTTTTAACTTTCAATGAGCGTGGTTAAGATTCGTCCCACATATTTACGTAACATCGATCACGTGAAAAGCGTTATGAACACGCGTCATACTTGGCGGTAAAACGAGTCTATAGGCCCACAGTTCCTATTCGATCGAGAATTTCAAATGGATTAATAAATCGAAGGTTTGAGCTTTCCTCACCTCATCGATTCTCGCTTTGAAATAACAACTTCGCACCTCCTTCTTCAAATTCATCAACCGGTTTGTAGCTTGAGCGACTTTAACTTTATCGATTAAAGTCGATTATACTCAGTATATCATCACGTGGGTACCTAGAGTTTTCATCTCCATCTCTACTATTTGTAAATTATCTGAAATGAGTCTTTGACAATATCCTACTCATACTTATATCGATCTTCTACTCAACACGTCGGCTACCACATTCGCTTTTCCAAGATGGCATGGTCGTAACATGTCTTTGAAATGAGTCTCCTCTTGAGTTCTTTGAAGCTCTTCCCACATTCTTTGCTCCATTGAATTTTGTATCTCTACGAAGTGCGTTGCGTTAATGGAATAGCGATTCAAAAATATCCTTCAACGAATCTCTCGATAATAAGCCAACTAAGCTTTGAAAGCTACGTATTTGATTCTGAGCTTAGGTTGTTCTCAATCGTGACTCATATCCCAACCTTGGATAGCACATTACAATGACACCTATTAGTTTACTATCGCTTGCGAATATGGTGTCCCCTACGGAGAGTGCGGCTTCGATTGCATTCCACAAAGGAAGTCACGGATAACAGTTCGTACCAAATTTATAGTTGAATTTTTAACTCCGATGTTCAATAGGAGCCATTCGATGAGATTTTAGAAATGAGTTTTGTACCTGGGTTCAAAGTCGATACAAAATTTAATATCATGCTTTGGGGAGTAAGCAAGAAATTCTTGAAATACGTCGGGAAAATCAATAACAACGGGAATATTATTCAAATCGGCGTGTCTTTTATTCAAATCCATAATATGGACTAAGAAAACTTGACATCCGTAATAAAACAAATGACTTCATGGCTTGATATGAAAATGTTTGACTACAATGGTTTGATTGCTTGAATTGAATATGAGTTGCTTAGGAATATGAAAACTAACAACCTTACGAAAGTAATCAATTTGCACGTGATGGTAGTTAACCTTAAAATCACATCAAAAGCAAATATCTCTATAGAAATAAGGTTAACAGTAATGTGATAGTGCCAACTGAATCAAGCAAGATTTCTAAACAACGGATGTAATGAAAGTTTCTCCTAATGGAGTCTCCATAAATAGGTCAAAGTCTAATTTCTCCGTAGTCAAGTTCAACCGTTGAGCATAAGCAAGAGAGATAAAAGAATGGGTAGAACCGGTATCTAGTAAGGTATAAACTTCGCAAGAATTTATAATTAACTAACCCGTGCTAACCGTCAGGTTCCTCGCATTTTGACCGGTCACGACAAAGCTCTTCCGAGGCCGATTGACTTTGACTTTTGGGATATCCTTTTGAGTCACCATTCATTTGATTTGGGTTTCGATCTGCGTACAATCTCGAGCGATATGTCCTTCTTTTCCATAATTATAGCATACCTTAAACTGTTGTAGGCGGTTTGGGCCGATATATCCCTCTTTCACCGCATTTGTAATGTACATTTGGTGGTCTTTCTCCTCCCTTGGAACCCGGTTACTCTATCGGGCGTCTTCACTTCACATGTCGTTGTTGAATCTCCTCTTTTTTAAAATCTCCTCCGACTCGCTTCTTCTATTTTCATGGCCACGATTACCACCGGAGTGGTTACCACCTTTGTCCGTATCCTTCTTTCTCCATTTGGTTATCGTTATTCGACGATCGCTATCTTAGTATAATCCACGGTTATGGTCCCTCGGTTGAACGCACTTGTTATCTCGCTCTAACAATCGAGCCCTATTGACAACATCTCGAATAGAGAAAATTTATGAGAAATGAGATCTCGGCGTATGTCGGGTTTCAAACCTCTCGAAACATCCGCGTCATCGTTCCTCATTCTCCACCAAAATGAGGTGCAAACACGGATAACTCTGCGAACTTCGCCTCGTCTTGGGACAATCGTGTTAATACTGCCGATCCTAATAAACTCCACTTCCTTCACATGACGAATACTTTCGAGGAAGTACTTGTCATTAAGGCTATTTCTGAAATGTCTCCTCATGACATCTTTGAGTCTTGCATTTGGATAGTGCGCCCATGATTCCCACCAAAGAACTTTCGCCACGGAACATAAAAGTAGCGAATGGAACTTTTTGTTCCTCCGTGCATTCAAGAGATCGAATATCTTGGTAATTTGTTTGACCCACGTCTCGCCTTAATCGGATCCGCTTTCCCGTAATTACGTGGTCTCAACTCTTTTAGGCTGTCGCTTGCTTTGTGACCACCAATTCGTAAATTGCTATCATTTCCTCCTGTATTTTTGAACACGAAGTCTCCTCGTCGATTTTGCATGAATTGCAAAAAGCTTCTAAACATTCCCTCGTTCATCATACGCTTTCGATTGGTGTTGTTCATGAAGAGGTACATTGCCACTGTTGCACGTTCTCCTCGTTGGTAAGTACAGGCATCTCCACGGTCTCATTTACTCCCTTTGTTAATAGTCTCGAGTCGACATTCTCAAATCACATGTCATAAAACAAGGGTTAATTAAGGAAATCAATATATCACATAATATCCCTATATCTAACCAACTAACAAATAAGCTTAGGTAGGACACACTAGCGAAGGATTTACTCGTCTCTCCCTCCTAGTTCTATTCCCGATCTCCGCTTGGAGATCATATCCCTAAGCTACGATACCAAGCCGTGGCGCCCAAAATAGGTCAATTCCATCCAACCCATTCTGAGTCGCCAAATACATGGTACAAAAATAACTACAACTTTATTAATACATTTATCGTGCAAAATACGACAACATATATACTGTGAGTTTAAATACAATTATTGTCTTCTAGACAATATATATACCCAAATAAATCCTCATCACAATTATTTATACATTATTTTACAAAAATTGTGAGGACTACTAAACAACTCTCTCTAGAACCTTCATTCCATACCCCAACTAGTACTCATTTACATTCTCGCCTCCACGAGAAGAAAAATGGAACAAAAAGGAAAAGGGTGAGCTCAACTAGCCCAGTAAGGAATATTATGACTAAGATAATATACAACAAATTATCGTTAGTCTCCAACATGGAAAAATCTAATAGAATACAATAGACAACCAGTTTTAATCAATCTTCGCAGCGGAAATAATAATTCATAAAGAGTTAAGTAGAGAATACAAACTACTATCTTCTATATATGAATTTAAAAGTTCATCGTCGATATTTTATCCTTGTAACATCAATCAATATATATCCGGAATCAAATATTCATCTTTGCACTTTCTGAGGCCAAAGATATTCATCGATTAGTCATGTTCATCTAAACACTGTTCATCTTTGCATTACGGGCCAAAGATATTAATCGATTAATCATGTTCATCTCAACACTGTTCATCTTTGCCTTCTACGGCCAAAAAGATATTCATCAAGAAATCATTCATCTTTGCACTCTGAGCCAAAGATATTCGGTAATATCATCATTTAGGGATGAAGATGATGAAAAATATTTTAAAGGAAAACGAATCCGGTGAAACAAAAAAACAAGTATTATGGATTCGTACTTTTAAACAATCCAGAAGTTTAAAAATACTTCATAAATAATCATAGTGAAGTAAAATTCAAGAATGATCAAAACATGAGATACAATCAAAGCTAGTATCCACAATAGATATTTTGGACAAAAAGAAGAAATTTAATTTTTTGAATTGATATAGTGTATTAAGTGAATAAGTGTTAGATATCTTTGAATAGTCTTAGTATACATGAATAGTAACTCAGACACCAAAAGATAGAAATTTCACAAAAAAAAATATCTTCACGCTTGAATGAATAGTAACTGCGTGAATACTAACTCGTGAATAGTAATTTCATGAATAGTGACTCAGAGCATGAAAAAGTTCCAAATTTGATAAAAATTTCCAACTAATATTTCGGCATAATAATATTGAAGAAATAATATCATTTTGAATAAAATAACATCCCTTACCTCGAAGATCAAGACTTTAGCACCATTTGACACAGGATATAGGCTATGACTTGAACTTGCCGTATAGCAACACTCAAAGTATACTCAAAATACTCACAAGAATCGCTCGATAATATAGAGAGAAAAACTTGATTTCGGTGTAATTTTCAATTCTAACCTAAGCACCCTATTTATAGGAAATTGCTTAGAGAACACCAAAAGCAGAAAATTTAATATAATATTATTATTATTTGTTAAAATTCTATACGCCCACTTTTGGAGATCTGATTTCAGCAAACAATAACACATGCTAGACCCACTTAACACACCAAAAACGTTTTTCTTGAAAAAAATAATTAAAACTTCCAAAAATCAATTATTTCGGAGCTTCGGAACTTCAATAATTCATAATAAATAGCTCTTTTGTCAGAAAATTTGAATCTCACAAGTTTTTATAGGAAATTCAATTCTCTACAACTTTGCAGAAGAAAGTTTTTCCAAATTCCAAACAAAAATTGACCGAAATCCACAAGCAGGCGATTTTACATGTTTATAATCAAATTTTTGGTCCGATAATTGTGTCCACCAACACACAAAATATGTATTAAACATTTAATGCCACAAAATACTCTTCCTCCTCATATACTCATATATCCCACATTCATTATAAAAATATCATAGTTAATATATTATTAAAATAATATATTTAAATGAATTATTTTATCGGAAAAAGATAAAATATTAATTTTCAACAATTGTCATTTTAAAATTTTCTCCATCTATATCCACATAAAATCAATATTTTCTTCATCATATAAATTAATAATTAATTATTCACAAATAATATTACGAGAATCACGATCTTGTGCAACGGTAGCTCCCGGAAAGAAGAGGGGCTTTCCATAAGGATCTCTCCTTACTAGCAAGCGCAATTAGGTGACCAAACCTCTCCTTAGACAGAACTTTCTAGACATTGCCAATAATGTTATCCAATAATATTATTCAGGATAATATGAATTATTACTCAGATAATAGAAAATCACGTGTAATGACAATTTATTGAAACAACGATAATATAAAATATCAATGCAACAATTATTGAATCAATAAAATAAAATACTGAATAATAATTACTATAACAATTATTGAGTATTGCCTTCTTACGTAAGAATCAATAATTGGTGCAATAATCAAGTGCTTCCGCTCAACAACGCGTATTAGTGTGTTTTAACCCTTTGGGTATTCCAATAGTATTAATTCAGAATAACTACGTTGTTATTTATAAACAACTTATATTTGTCGCTTTTTCTTCATCCAATAAACTTTTCGTTATGGGCGCACTGAAAAAGATCAATACTTCGTCGTATGAATATTCCCCGACAGTACGAATATTCCACGACAATAATGAATATTTTATAACCACTTGCTTATTCAAAATATTTGCGTATTTTACCCATAACTTTCCACATTAATCAAATCAACCATTACTATTTCAACATAATAAATAAAGGAAATTCCATTTATTTAAAAAAAATCAGGGTCTTACACATAACATACACGGCTTAAGTCCATTGATTAATCATTCTTATCATTCGTTAGCATACATATTCTACCACTACCACTTCTCTAACAATTTGAAGAGAAAGAGAATTATGGTTTAAGTTCTTACCTATGAAGATCACTTGGTTAATCTTTAATCTCCTCTCTTGCTTCTTGAATTCTCAAAGACTAACGTGTTTTAGCTTTGTAGCTTTTTTCTCTCTAACCAATAAGCTATAAGTTATTGGATGAAAATATAACAACTAACAAATGAACTAGCAAGCTTCCTATTTATAAGAAATTCTAATTGATGGCTTAATGGTCATTAAGCCATTCCACCTCCTTACTAAACCTCCATACTATTCATTACTTAAACCCTAAGTTTACTTGTTCACCAAATAAGTTACTTGGCCATCACAACACTTAGCCATTAAGTAAACTTGGTTACCACACATAAGCACTTTACTTGCTCATCACACATAAGCACTTTACTTGCTTATCACACATAAGCACTTTACTTGCTTATCACACATAAGCACTTTACTTAGCCTTTAAGTTACTTAACTTTTCCTTTGCTTAACACTTAAGTCTACTTGCTCAACACACTTAATTCTTGGTCACCAATTCACCCATGGTTTTCCCCATGGATCAAACTTTACCCATTGGATTAATATTTTGGGCTTAAGGTTCAATTAACCTAACTAATACATTGGGCTTGCAATTAAACAAACACTTGGGCTTGTTCATTAAACTACATTAGACTTAACCATTACTATATTTGGGCTTTAACATTAATTCGTATTGGGCTTTATTATTATCCCAATTGGTCATTACAATTTCCTACACAATTCAACAAATCCATTACATATGGCTTAAAGCCTTATAACGTATAATTTACGTATTAATCTTGTATTCTAACTCGTATACTTATTTAATATACGACATTCCATCATTCATACACACTCGTATAATACCTCGTATTATACTCCGTATTCTTACCTCGTTATAATACCTACGTATTATACAATCATAGATTTAATTCATTATACATTTAAATTCCATCTAGGAACTCACTTTCTAACCGTTAAGTTTTAAGTCCGCAGGCGAAAAATTGCGTTTGCCATAACATGAAATATTATTGGATATTCTACCTCACCTCGATATTCTATCATTACGTATTTCTCGGATATTCAAAAATAATTCTGAAAGCGAAATGCGTGAATAGTGTTTTTCGAAAATTTCTCGAAAAGCTTTTATTTTAAATCTTGGAAATTCAAACACTTTAATTCTACCAATGAGCCAAAATACTACGACATTCCGATATGTTTAGGTCATATAACGACCTTGAATAGCTTACTCCAATAATTAATTAATTAAATTCATTTAATCCACATAATCAAATAAAAATTTTAATTCTCAAAAATTCGATTTTTTGGGACGTTACAAGGGAGTATACCACCTGTAAATTTGAATTTTTGGACAAAAGTACAATTTATGATAAATGTCTAAATATTAATGAGTTTGGCCATATGAAAAATAGTAAATGAATTTTAAAAATTCTGAGAAAAATATATGTTCAATATGGGACTATATTCTGTTAAATCCCATAAAAGAAATATTTTTGGGACTGATTTGGTATTTTTTATGAAAATGAACTAGTTATGAGTAAATGAATTAAATATGTTATGTGAAGTAACAAAATTGGAAAATAGGATTTTATGGCTTGGGAATCCTATATAGGGTATATGTAGATTTTTGATGAGGGATTTGATCATTGGTGATGAAATCTTATGAGTATGGCATTTTTGAATGATTAAATGCATTATTTGGTAAAGTGTAAACAATTGAAATAAATTGTTTATAAGTTTAAGAAGTGATTAAAATATTATTATAATATTAATAATATTAGATTATGAGTTTATTAAGTGATTGATAATATTTGGATAAATTTAAAGTCTTTAATATTTATCCTTGTTTTCGTTGGATTAATGCTTATATCATTGTCATCATCCTCATGCTTATATTATGATGAAAGTCATCTTTAGCTTACGTGCAAAGATGAATTTTGTTAATTATTGGTTTCTGAGTTGAATATCTTTGGCTTACGTGCAAAGATGGATGATTAATTATTGGTTTTACAATTGAATATCTTTCGCTTACGTGCGAAGATGGATTGTTGATTATCGGGTTTCTGATTTGTATATCTTTGGCTTACGTGTAAAAGATGAACTATTGATTGATGAGTATCTTTGGCTTATATGCATAGATGAACTTTTTATTGGTATGATTATGACCAGGGATCATTCGGTATAATCATGACCTGTAATGTTATAGATGATGTGGTAAAAGTCCTCATTGGCCCGTAGTGCATTGATGGACAGTTATTGGTATGATTATAACCAGGGATTATTCGGTATAATCATGACCATTGATGATTACATGAATATCCTTGGCCATAGTGCAGGGATGATTCGATGATGTGGATTTTTTATTAAGCTGACTCTCATCGATAAAATATTGATAATACACTTTTAATTCGTAGAAGATAGTAGATATCATGTTCTACTTGACTCTTCTATATACAGTTGTATGTCTTTGGCTTGTAGTACAAAGATGAATTGTTGATGAATATCTTTGGCCCGTAGTGCAAAGATAAATTTATTAGTATGATTATGAACAAGAATTGTGATTTGGTATAACCATGATTTTTGATGTTTGAGATGAAGATAGGCGATGAAAATTATCTTAAATCACAGTGCGAAGAGGAATTTAGAATCACAATTATGATTATGAGTTATTCATATGATTGTGGATGTGGAATTGTTGATTAATGTTACGAGGATAAAACATTATTGGTGGACTTTTAACATGGAGAAGATAATAGACACGATGGTCTATTTGACTCTTCTAATGGATTGCTTTCGTTTATTTAACTATGGTTGAAAAGTTTTATCATCTACCATATGTTCTAAATCTACGATTTATTATCGACGAAGGCTATTGATAATTTAATTATCTTTAGTCATGATATTCTTTCTTTGGGCTATTTGTGCTCACCCTTTGCTTCACAATTCCTTTTCGGGTAATAAGAGTGTAGTCAATGAAAGCGGGGATATGAGGAAATAGTGTGATGGTGCGAGACAATTGAAGTTTCTCAATACAATATAAAATGGCATGACATGTAACAGATAATTGTATTGAGGACCTAAGATGTATGTGTCGTATTTTATACGTCACTTAATAATTGATTTTTGCAAACAACAATAGGGTGATGAGAACCCGACTTTGAAAGCGTCAAAAGTGCACCTCATTAGAATGAATATGATAGTAATCTTCTCGTTCTTCTTTGGGGTCTTAAAATATTTGTTATAGTATTTTATATGGCATTGTAACAATTTGAGTTTGGAAACTGTCTGCGAGATAATATTGTATTAAAAACTCACAGCTTATTTGTTGTCATACTCTGCACGACAGTTCAACAGTTTTATAAATGAAGTTTGTATTTGATTTTTAAAGAGTGATATCTGGCGACTCAGAATGGGTCGTGTGGACCTATTTTGGGGGCGTCACATGGACATCAACGCAATTGCGCCATTTTATATCTTTGGGAGGGCGCACATGCCACGGTCCACGGCAAAGTGCCAAAATGGGTTAGCTTCAAGCCATTTCCAATTTCTATCACCACATAAGTCTTATATGAGATAATTTAACTTCTACAATGGTGATATACCCATAATTGACATAAATCAATATGTTCAAATCCTGCCACTATATATTCAAATAGATTGAATATTTAATCATTAAGAATCCTAACAATTCTTTGATATCAAACTCTTAGGATTAGTCCACCAATTTAAGTAACTATTAGTGACTCCCTTTAATCAGTTCATAAATTCACATAACCACATAAGGTTTAATAAACTCACAAAACTAACTCATTAAAATTAAATCATATATTTAATTAATAAGGAGTTTAAAATTCACAGTCATTACAACATAGCGGTTCCCCGATATCTTTGCCAAGTTTAATGAATCGGCGAGGTTTGCTCCACACCAAGTGGATACCGAGGTTAGAAAAGCTTGATGGTTCGGCGGGGCTTGAAAACCGCTCTATTACCATATATCGTGTTCCAAAGTACTTCGTTTGGGACTATTTTAGAGAAGGCGATAATCGCCGAAGGTGGTAGCGAGGCTCTAAGCCAGTACCACAAAGACAAGAAGAACAAGGTTGATGGGGGAGAGAAGATAGAAGGAGCCAACGGGAGTGGCGAGGGATAGAAGCGGAAAGTGTTTAACTCTGGGAATACCAGAGTGAAATAAGGAGATCCAAAGAGGAGAATGGAGGCCTGCAAAACTTGTGGGAAGACTCATCTGGGAGTCTGTCTCAAGGGGAAGGCTGTATGCTATAATTGTGGACAGGAGGGTCACATTTCGCCTAACTGTCCAAGTTTGAAGAAAAACAACGGATGCTTTATGTGTGGGTCAACTGACCACATGGCAAAGAACTTCCCGAAGAAAGGAACGGACGGGTATAAGGGCACTAATAGCGGTAAGTTAGCTATTAGTGGTACAGCGCAGTCGGGTAGGTCGATGGCCCTTACCTTTAACATGATGATACCAAGATGCGATTACATTAGGGGGCGAATCGCAGGTATTATTCGATCAACAACATAAATACTTACGTGTTTGTTTGATTCAAAAAGCTACTTGTTCATTTATAGCATGTGATTTTGCTAGACTATTAGGATTACTTCCGAAAAGTTGTTTATACCTTTAAATATTAAGGTAGCAACGAAGAGATAATTCTGTTGAAGATATTCATAGGAGTTATCAACGTGAACATCTGGGGTTATAAATTATTGGTAGATTTGACATCGATAAAGTTAGGATAATTGATGTAATTCTCGGAATGGATTGGTTGGTTAACCATAGGGCAATTATAGATTGTCAGAAGAAATGTGTGAACATTAAAACGTTGAGACAACCTCAAGTAGTATTTTATGGGAATAGATCGTTGGGGCGTTTCGTGTTGTCTTTTTACCGTGACACAAACTAGGAAATTATTAAAGAAGGGATGTGTAGGTTATACGTGCCATGTTGTGGATACCTAGAGAGTGGTAGCAACCATGGAACAAATACATTGTAGTTAAAGAATTCACGGATGTATTTTTGAGTGAATTTTCCGCCTTCCATAGAATAGGAGACCGAATTTGTGATAGACATTGTGCGGGGCGGCACCAATTTTCCGTGGCACCGTATCGTATGGCGCCGGTCTGAGATGAAGGAGTTAATGGTACAGATTATAAGAACCGTTGGATGAAAGTACATACAACCGAGTATTTCATAGTAGGGAGCAATTTAACTATTTGTAAAGAAGAAGGACGGATCGTTAAGACTTTGTATTGACTATAGAGAGTTGAACAAGTTAACGATAAAGAATAAATACCCATTGCCCAAGATTAATGATCTTTTTGATTAGTTGAAAGGGGCTTAATATTTTTCTAAAATAGATTTAAGGGGCAAGGTATCACCGGTGTGGCGCCCCAAAATTAGGTATCGTCACCCATCTTGGGTGCGCCACTTACATGGTACATAAATTCAAATACAACTTACTAATATAAGCGTAGGTGGTACAATACGACAAAAGCGTGAGTTTGAATACAAATATTGTCTACTAGATATTATACAAACTCAAAAGGAGTCCTCATTACAACTATTATCACACTATTTCACGTAATAGTGAGAGGACTACTAATGCTATCCTCCGGACCATTACCGTTCCCTGAGGCTCGTCCCAAATATGTTCTCATTTCAAGAAGAAAAAGTGAAAGAAAGGGTGAGCTCAACTAGCCTAGTAAGAAATATTATGACTAAGATAATGCGAGAATAAATTATCATTAGCCTTCAACAAAGATGTTAAAAGCGATAAAATACAATAGACAACCGGTTTAAGCTGCAATTGAATAAGCAATCCATTAAAAGAGTCAAGTAGAGAATAAAGTCTACTATCTTTTAGGTTTAAAAGGTTTTCATCAATTTTATCATTGAGACTCGACAATAATAAACCACCACATCTAATCATCCCTGTACTACCACGGTCAAGGATTTTCATCAAATTATCAATGGTCATGACTATACCGAATCACCCACCGTCATAATCATACCAAAACTATCCATCAACGCATTACAGCCACCGAGGACTTTTGTCACATCATTTATATCAAGTCATGATTATACCTAGAATGATCCTGGTCATAATCATACTAAGTTCATCTATGCACGTAAGCCAAAGATAACATAATATAACATGAGGATGATGACAATGACATAGTAATTCAATAAAACAAGTTCAAGAATTATTTAATCCATGAATTATTAACGTCCAAATTGTCAACATGATCTTTGTTTCAGTAGAGTAAAATTCAATAATGATCGGAAGAATATTTCCATAAAAAGATATCTTTGGATGAAACGCAAATATCAAGGATATTCTACTAATTTCATGGAGTATAGAAGTCAAAGTTTTAACCAACCTGGGTATAATAAAGAATGGAATAACAAAAGAAATCACCGTGCATGCGGTGATTTGCATAGACAAAAGTTATTCCAATGAGAATAATAATAACGGAACCAAAGTCGGGTGAAATTCACCGCAAGCAGGATGTTCCAATGAATAATAAAAGATGGAACCGATCCGGTGTAAAACACACGCGAGATAGGATATTCCAACAGAATGATAAAGAGCGGAACCGGTCCGGTGTAAAAACACACGAATGGATGTTCCAACGAGAATAATAAAAAGCGGAACCGGTCGGTGTAAAACACATGCATGAGGATGTTCCAACGAATAATAGAAGAATGTCACTAAGTATAGGTAAAACAAGCGATATCAAAGTTATTCCAATGAATAATAAGCAATGGAATAACATAAGGATTTCACCAAGTATAGGGTATGCTGTGTATCACAGTTATGTATAGGGTATGCCACTTTTACAAAGTTATTCCAATGAATAATAATGAATGGAATAATGAAGTTCTCTTCAAGAAGAAAGAATAACACTCCTTACCAGTAAAAGAACTGAATATAGAAGTAGTGAAGTAGCAGAATACTCTTCTTCTTTCTATTTTTCTCTCTATAGCTTCTCTCTATAATTTCTCTCTCTAGAGTTTCAATGAATTCGTAAGAAAATAATGAAGGAATGAGCTTCTATTTATAGGAAAATGGAATGCATAGTAACTAATCCATGAACGGTCCAGATTGATTTACTTTAATCTGACGGTCCATATTTAAAGAAAAATCTTTTAAATAAAATATAATATATTCTATTTATATAAAAATATTTTACTATGCAAACACTATGCAATACTATGCAAAATCTATACAAAAACACTATGCAACACTATGCATAATAAAATATAATATATTCTATTTATAGAATAACTTTAATAAAGTATTCTATTTTATATAAAAGATGTTTCGCTTTTATTACGTTAATAATACGAATAAAATAAAAGCGTCATTATCGCTATAATAATTCATATTATTAATCGATAATAATGGAATCAAACCGGTGACTTCTCACATAAGCATCAATAATCAATACCGTGTGCTACTATGCAACCACACACGACATCGTACTTTTACTACCGAAGTAGTTCAACAAGAACTACGGTAAAACTTCCATAGTTATTTCAATAAAATATTTTTGTCGTTTTCTCAATCCGATGAATTACATTTATTAGGGTCCACCAATGATTGGTAGTTATACGAATATTCCTCGCTAAACCAGAATATTCCTGAACCAATCGAATATAATATAACCACTTGCATACTTTGCAAAATTTATAAATACTACCCACAACTATAATATTATCTCAAATTCACACCATAATATTAAAAATTATTTTGACAAAATTTAAATCTTTATTTATAAAATCAGGGTCTCACAATCTCCCTCCTTATGGAATTTCGCCCTCGAAATTAGGGTACGTACCTGGTATGATAAAGAGATGAGGATACCTTGAATACCTTTATCGTTTAAAAATATTAAATTCATCTTTGAAATCTTCCAAAGCTATTCATTAACAATTCATCTTTGCACTACAAATTAAAGATATACAACCATAAAACCAATAATCTTTGACGCAGCGACTTAATAGTATCACGACCACGAATTATCCATGCACCATCGCCAATGATATTCGTGTTTTCAATCTGATCATGATTATAAGAATAATCCTTGGTCATAATCATACCAAGTCTATCAATGCACTACTGACCAAAGATGACTTTTACCACATCCAGAATTAATATTTCATTCTTTGAGACTCATTTCAATAATTAATCCATATCATCGAATCATCATTTGCACTACTGTGCCAAGGATATTCATTAGTATCACGACCACAAATTATCCATTACCTACTACCAAAGATAATTGTGTATTCATTAGTATCACGACCACAAATTATCCAAGCACTACTACCAAAGATAATTGTGTATTCATTAGTATCACGACCACAAATTATCCATACTACTACTGACAAAGATAATCGTGTATTCATTAGTATCACGACCACAAATTATCCATGCACTACTACCAAAGATAAGCGTGTATTCATTAGTATCACGACCACAAATTATCCATGCACTACTACCAAAGATAATTGTGTATTCATTAGTATCACGACCACAAATTATCCAAGCACTACTACCAAAGATAATTGTGTATTCATTAGTATCACGACCACAAATTATCCATACACTACTGACGAATATAATCGTGTATTCATTAGTATCACGACCACAAATTATCCATGCACTACGACCAAAGATAAGCGTGTATTCATTAGTATCACGACCACAATTATCCATGCACTACTGCCAAAAGATAATCGTGTATTCATTAGTATCACGACCACAAATTATCCATGCACTACTGCCAAAGATAAGCGTGTGTATTCATTAGTATCACGACCACAATTATCCATGCACTACGGCCAAAGATAATCGTGTATTCATTAGTATCACGACCACAAATTATCCTTGCTTTACTGACCAAAGATAATCGTGTATTCATTAGTATCACGACCACAAATTATCCATGCACTACTACCGAAGATAATTGTGTATTCATTAATATCACGACCACAAATTATCCATGCACTACTGACCAAAGATAATTGTGTATTCATTAATATCACGACCACAATTATCCATGCACTACTACCAAAGATAATTGTGTATTCATTAGTATCACGACCACAATTATCCATGCACTACTACCAAAGATAATCGTGTATTCATTAGTATCACGACCACAATTATCCATGCACTACTACCAAAGATAATCGTGTATTCACTTACGGTTATGATTATCCCTAACAATCCTCGGTCATAATCATACCAAGTCCATCTATGCATTCTGAGGCCACAGATGACTTTCAACATAATATAAGCATGAGGATAATGATATAAAGAATCAATCAAATGAGATAAAGGATAAATATTAAACATTTATAATATAATTTATCCAGATTCAAGAATATCCCCATGTTATCAATCACTTAATAATCTCATAATCTAATAACATTAATATTATAATAATATTTTAATCACTTCTTAAATTTATAAACAATTTATCTCAATTGTTTACGCTTTACCATATAGTGTAGGATGCATACATGGTAGTTTCTAGATTGCATTTTTTGGTTTTGTTTTAGTTACTTGAGGGCAAGCAACGATTTAAGTTCGTGGGTATTTGATAAGTGGTTTAATAACCACTTATTTGGATATTAACTTACTTGAATTTGTGCTTAATCCCATGTTATTGTATAGATTTTTAAGCCTTTGTGCTTTGTTTTACAATTTTAGTATTGGAAACTTCCTTGGTGTTATTTGAGCTAAGTTGTGTTCAAAGCTATGATAGATTGATGATGGAAAGGAAATAGAGTTAAGCATGTGGTCAAATGTTGGAATGAAATCTTGGAGTGAAGTACTTTGAGTCTAAAAGGTAGCAAAAGGTTGCAAGAACAAAGCGAACAAGCGAGCCTATTGCACAGCAGAGAGTAGCCAGATCGGCCTGGTAGCAATTGCTACTTTATCTTGAGCTATTCATAGTAGCAATGGCTTGATCTTAAAAATCAGTTGACTTTCACTTGAACGATCTAGCAGGGTGATGGCTTGGAGAGAGTGCTACAAATGGGACTCTGAATATATATTAGACTTATTAGCAAGATATAAAACGTATTCCACCCCTTGGGGGATCAAAGAACTATTGTTGTTTTCTCTCTTTAATTTCAATAATAGAATAGAGTAGATTAGTGTAGATATTTTCTAGATTTGATTAAATTGGAGACTTGAAGCAATTGGAAAGCATTAGAGATTCAACCTTGGATCAAGATAACAAGTTTGCACTACAATTCTCTACTCTTACTTTCTCTTTGATTCCTAATTGATATATTTCATTGTTAGCTTTATTGATTTCTATGGGATTGTCTATTAAGATTCATGCTTGCTTGCTTAGTTGATTGGCCATCAATTACTGCGATAATTCATATGGACTTGAGAGATGAAGTATGGGTTTGGATCCGATCTTAATAGCTTTTGATTGTATATTCTACTACATTTGTGATAGGATGTATGATTTGTGCTTAGGATAGACATATACCGAAGCACCATTCGTAGTCAATTGAGAACTTGGGCTTAAACCCTAATGATTTGTAAATCACATAGACATATAGTGATTTAGATAATGTGGGTGTTCATGTGTATTCTATAAACTGTGGATTATATGTGATGTGGGTATGGTATATTGAGAGGTGGCTATACTTTACTTTCGTGTTCTTGACTTATAATTTGGTACAATTAATTTGGCTTAACAAGGATTGTGTTAATTTAATTGAGTTAATAGATGAAATTGTGATCTCAGGTCTTCATTATCTAGTCTCACTCTAGGAATAGTTAGGTTTATTTAATTTCATAGTTTAAATATAAAATATAATATCATTCGTTTAAATGAGACTGAAATGGTTATGGGTTAGTGTGACGCCCCCAAAATAGGTCCAATCCATCCAACCTATTCTGAGTCGCCAAATACGTGGTACAGAAAACAACTACAACTTTATTACTACAATTGTTTTGCAAAATACAACAACACATATGTTGTGAGTTTTGATACAAATATATACCAACTGTGACTCTGGACACCAAATTGGATAGCACGTCACAATGGCACCTTACATAAAAGTACAGTCAATAACTGTTTTAGAAATTATAATCTTTGGGAAATGCTCAAGAAAACCTTCGTACATGGGAGGCCTCATATTCCAGGTTATGATAGATATCATATGCCCATAGAATTATCCTTGGTTGACCCAATAGACCCCAAAGAAAAATGAGAAGATTATTATCATGTTCTTTCAAATGGCGAGTCTTCTCTTGACATATAACTATCTCAACTGTCTGCAATTGAAAATTATATTTCAACCAAACTCCAAGATCATATAGGTAGTGCTCCTAGATTTACTCAGCAAGTGGATGTGCACATCCCTGTCTTATGATAACACGAGGTTGTATGTCATTAGACATCTTGTATGATAGTGGCAAAACACCCTTCCAAAGTTGGGTACGCCTAACCCTATTCGGTTCACCAAAATTAAATATCAAATAAAGTATACAACACGACACACTTATCTAAAGTTCTCAATAAAATTATTTCCATACTATTAGGGAGAACCTCAACAGCTATAGACCACCGTTCTATTCCTCTGTTATCCCACTCTAACCCAAGAACACTCTTATTACCTGAAAGGAATTGTGAAGCAAAAGGGTGAGCACAACTAGCTTAGTAAAGAATATAATGACTAAAGATAATTAAATTATCAATAGCCTTCATCAGTAATAAATCAGAGATTTAGAACATATGGTAGATGATAAAACTTTTCAACCATAGTTGCAGCGGAACGAGCAATCCAATAGAAGAGTCAAATAGACCATAAAGTCTATTATCTTCTCCATGTTAAAAATCCACCAACAATGTTTTATTCCTGTAACATCAATCAACAGCTCCTGTCCACAATCATGTGAATAACTCATAACCATAATTGTGGTTCTAAATTCCTCTTCTCATCCCGGACGAAGATAATTTACATGACCTGTATTTACCTGAAACATCAAAGATCACGGTTATACCAAATCACAGTTCCTGTTCATAATCATACTAATAAGTTCATGTCTGCACTACGGGCCAAAGATATTCAACAACAGGTCATCTTTGCACTACATGCCAATGATATTCAGCAACAGGTCATCTTTGCACTACGGGCCAAAGATATTCATTAACAGTTCATTTTTGCACTACATGCCAAAGATATTCATCAACAATTCATCTTTGCACTACAGACCAAAGATATTCAACAACATGTCATCTTTGCACTACGGGCCAAAGATATTAATATCTCAAAGAAATATATAATCATTTCAGAATTTATATAAACAATAATTATAACCATGTTGATCAATTCACCTTTGCACTTAAGCTAAAGATATTCAATTATAAATTCAATGGTCATGATCATACCACCAACAATTCATCTTTGCACTCATCGCCAAAGAGAACCCACGATCACGATCATACCAATAATCTACCCATCTTTACACTTAAGTCAAAGAGAAATATCATCATTAGGGTTATAAAATGTTATATATGATAATAAAAAATAATATGATCAACAACCTGAATTTAATTTCAAGAGTAAGATTCATAAATCAACGATAATTTGGTCAGAAAAAGAAACCAATTTTGTCGTGAATAGTATCCATGAATAGTAACTCGTGAATAGTAACTCATGAATAGTAACTCGTATTCATACATAGTACCGTATACATAAATAATATCATATACGTAAATAG
This sequence comes from Panax quinquefolius, assembly GCA_020205615.1. Lineage (NCBI taxonomy): Eukaryota > Viridiplantae > Streptophyta > Magnoliopsida > Apiales > Araliaceae > Panax > Panax quinquefolius. The sequence goes on from JAINUW010000118.1 coordinate 26,907, forward strand.
TGTCATATACATGAATATAGTGCATATATCGTGAATAGTCTTGAGTATACGTGAATAAGTAACCCGACATGAAAAAGGTAGAAATTCCACAATAAAACTCATATCAATAATTAAAGATAATGATATTGAAGAAAATAATATCATTTAAGAAGAAAATAACATCCCTTACAATCCCTTAGCAATATAATGAAAAATATCCCTTACCTCAAAAGAGCAGTACTTCTGACTGAAATATCAGATATGACGATGAAGGAAATTTGCACTAATTAGCAACTCTCAAAGTATCAAAATACTCACAACAATACGCTCGATAATATAGGTACAGAAAACTTATGTTTCTAGTGCGATTTTCAATTCTAACTCAGACTCTATTTATAGGAAAATATTAGAACGCCTAAAAAGCGGACTTGACTTACAACCCGATGGCTTTACCTACTACTATTCCCACCACCACTTTTGAAATAAAATTTTAGCACATTTTCACCAACCAAAGGTGGGGCCAACTCATTCTAGAATTTTCCACCAAAAATCATTTATAAACATAATTTCTGAATCAGACACATCTTAAAATTCATAACAAATCGTACGTTAATTTTGAACGGTTCAAAATTTGTGGACATGTATTCAACTTATATATGTATAACATATCCAAAAATAACAACGATTCAACGGTCGAATTAAAAATTATAACTCACGCAATATATCTCAACAACAATGATTTTTCAAATTATGAGTCCTTCGTATCAGTTTATTCAAACAAATACCACTTACGAAAATCCATAATGAATTTTTGGGTGATTCCAATTTTACTGGCTAGCTTACTTCCAGGGCTTTCTTTTGATATATGACTCATCTCCTAACTCATTATACACAAAGAGTTATGGATTTTACAAAATCAAGTACTAAACTAATTATTTTGAAAATCCCATATTTTGTCACTTTTCTAAGAATTCCACCATTCTGACTAAATATTGATAAAATACCTCAGCATTAATTCCTTCATTTATAACCACCTAAAATAAATAAATCCATCATTTATATCCACATAAAATAAATATTTCCTTATCATATAAATCAATAATTAATTATTCACAAATAATAATACAGAATCACAATAATGACAACCAGGTGGTTCCCAAGAAAGAGGGGGCTTTCCAATAAGGATTTCTCCTTACTGGCGCGCAATTAGGTGACCAAACCTCTCCTTGACATAACTTTCTAGACATTGCTAATAATGTTATCTAATAATATTATTCAAATAAAATGAATTATTGATCTGATAATGAGAAATACTGTGTCGTGACAATTACTGAAACAACAATAATATAAAATATCAACGCAACAATTATTGAACCAATAAAATAAAATATTGAGCAATAATTCATCAGAATAATTATTGAGTAGTGCCTACTTACGTAAGAATCAATAATTTAAAAATAATGTGCAATACTAGTAAAGCTCACCGCTGCGGCAATGCCAGACATCGTATTTTAACCACCGTGTAATCCAAAAGTGTTAATGGTAACAATTACGCCTGTAGTTATTTATAAAAACTCAAACTTGTCATTTTTTTTCATCCGAAAAATTATCCTCATTATGGGGCCCTTAAATGGTTTACCGCATGCATACGAATATTCCAAACAACAAGAATATTCCACGACCAAACGAATATTCTCCAACTGAAATGAGTATTTTATAACCACTTGCGTATTTTGAAAATTTTATATATATCACCCTTAACTTTAAACTTTTATCAATTTAACTATTTACTAAATAGAAAAATTGAATACTTTTATTTCTTAAAATTTGGGATCTCACAATCTCCCTTCCTTATGAAATTTCTCCCTCAAAATTTATGTACGTACCTGGTATATCGAAGAGATGAGAATACTTTGCTTTCATTTCAGATTCCATCTTCCATGTCATTATGATTTCTTAATTGCTCATCTCCTGTATTTCAGATATCATTCTATAATACAGCTTCAAAACAAAGTTTAATTGACATATCATAATTTGTCAACTTAAGTAAGAAAATTTAGCTTAGGTAGGACACACACTAGCGAAGGATATTACTCGTCTCTCCCTTCCTAGTCCTAATCCCGGATCTCTGCCAGAGACTATATCCCTAAGCTCTAATACCAACTGTAACTCATGTCCCAACCGTGGATAGCACCTCACAGTTATACCTATCAGTTTGCCACCGCAGAACGGCGTCCCCTATGGAGAGTCTGGCTTCGATGCATCCCACACAAGGAAGTCACTAGTGAGAGGCTCAGGGCTCTTTACTTATAGCTCTGATACCAACTGTGACGCCCCCAAAATATGTCCAATCCATCCAACTTATTCTGAGTCGCCAAATACGTGGTACAAAAAACAACTACAACTTTATTACTACAATTGTCGTGCAAAATAGAACAACACATATGTTGTGAGTTTTGATACAAATATATACCAACTGTAACTTTGGACACCAACTTGGATAGCACATCACAATGGCACCTTACATAAAGGTACAGTCAATAACTGTTTTAGAAATTAAAATCTTTGGGAAATGCTTAAGAAAACCTTCGTACATGGGAGGCCTTGCGTCTAAGTTATGATAGATATCATATGCCCACAGAATTATCCTTGGTTGACCTAATAGATTACTATCATGCTCTTTCCACTGGTGAGTCTTCTCTTGACATATAACTATCTTTACTATTCGCAATTGAAAATTATATTTCAACCAAACTCCAAGATTATATAGGTAGTGCTCGTAGATATACTCAGCAAGTGGATGTGCATAACCCTGTCTTATGATAACACGAGGTTGTATGTCATTAGATATCTTGTATGATAGTGGCAAAACAGCCTTCCAAAGTTAGGTTCGCCTCACCCTATTCGGTTCACCAAAATCAAATATCAAATGATGTATACAACACGACACACTTATCTAAAGTTCTCAATAAAATTATTTCCATACTATTTAGGGAGAACCTCAACAGCTATAAACCACCATTCTATTCCCCTGTTATCCCCGCTCGACCCGACAACGCTCTTATTACCTGAAAGGAATTGTGAAGCAAAAGGGTGAGCACAACTAGCTCAGTAAAGAATATCATGACTAAATATAATTAAATTATCAATAGCCTTCATCAGTAATAAATCAGAGATTTAGAACATATGGTAGATGATAAAACTTTTCAACCATAGTTGCAGCAGAACGAGCAATCCAATAGAAGAGTAAAATAGACCATAAAGTATATTATCTTCTCCATGTTAAAAATCCACCAACAGTATTTTATTCCTGTAACATCAATCAATAGTTCCTGTCCACAATCATGTGAATAACTCATAACCATAATTGTGGTTCTAAATTCCTCTTCTCATCAAGGACGAAGATAATTTACATCACATGTCTTTATCTGAAACATCAAAGATCATGGTTATACCAAATCACAGTTCTTATTCATAATCATACTAATAAGTTCATCTTTTCACTACGGGCCAAAGATATTCATTAACAGTTCATCTTTGCACTACATGCCAAAGATATTCAGCAAAAGGTCATCTTTGCACTACGGGCCAAAAATATTCAACAACAGGTCATCTTTGCACTACGGGCCAAAGATATTCATCAACAATTCATCTTTGCACTACAGGCCAAAGATATTCAACAACATGTCATCTTTGCACTACGGGCCAAAGATATTAATATCTCAAAGAAATATATAATCATTTCAGAATTTATATAAACAATAATTATAACCATGTTGATCAATTCACCTTTGCACTTAAGCTAAAGATATTCAATTATAAATTCAATGGTCATGATCATATCAGTCAACAATTCATCTTTGCACTACTGGCCAAAGAGAACCCATAGTCACGATCATACCAATAATCTACCCATCTTTACACTCAAGTTAAAGAGAAATATCATCATTAGGGTTATAAAAATGTTATATATGATAATTAAAACAATATGATCAACAACTGAATTTAATTTCAAGAGTAAGATTCATAAATCAACGATAATTTGGTCAGAAAAAGAAACCAATTTTGTCGTGAATAGTACCCATGAATAGTAACTCATGAATAGTAACTCGTGAATAATAACTCATGAATAGTAACTCATGAATAGTAACCCGTATTCGTACATAGTACCGTATACGTAAATAATATCATATATGTAAATAGTGTCATATACATGAATATAGTGCCATATACGTGAATAGTGCCGTATACGTGAATAGTAACCCCGACAAGAAAAAGGTTGAAATTCCACAATAAAACTCATATCAATAATTCGGCATAATGATATTAAAGAAAATAATATCATTTAAGAATAAAATAACATCCCTTACAATCCCTTAAAATCCCGTACAATCCCTTAAAATCCCTTACCAATATAATGACAATATCCCTTACCTTAAAAGAGCAGTACTTCTGACTGGAATATCGGATATGACGATAAAGGAAACTTGCACTGATTAGCAACTCTCAAAGTATCAAAATACTCACAACAATACGCTCGATACTATAGGGAGAGAAAACTTATGCTTCTGGTGTGATTTTTAATTCTAACTCAGCACTCTATTTATAGGAAAATGTTAGAACGCTAAAGCGAGACTTTTGACCTACAACCCGATGGCTTTTACTCGCTACTATTCCCACCCACCACTTTTGAAATAAAATTTTAGCACATTTTTCACCAACCAAAGGTGGGACCCACTCATTCTAGTATTTTCCATCAAAAATCATTAATAAACATAATTTCTGAATTAGTCACCTCTTATAATTCATAACAAATCATACGTTCATTTTTAACGGTTCAAAATTTGTGGACATATACTCAACTTATATATGTATAACATATCCAAAAATAACAATGATCCAACGGTCGGATTAAAAATTATAACTCACATAATATATCTCAAGAACACTGATTTTTTGAATTATGAGTCCTTCAGACCAGTTTCATTCAAACAGTGACCACGAAAAATCCACAATGAATTTTTGGGTGATTCCAATTTCTACGGTTAGCTTACTTCCAGGGCTTTCTTTTGATTTATGACTCATCTCTTAACTCATTATACACAAAGAGTTATGGATTTTACAAAATCAAGTAATAAACTAATTTTTCTAAAAATCCCATATTTTTCTAAGAATTCCACCATTCCGACTAAATACTGATAAAACACCTCAACATTAATTCCTTCATTTATAACCACCTAAAATAAATAAATCCATCATTTATATCCACATAAAATAAATATTTCATTATCATATAAATCAATAATTAATTATTCATAAATAATATTATAGAATCACAATAATGACAACTAGATGGTTCCCAGGAAAGAGAGGGCTTTTCAATAAGGATTTCTCCTTACTGGCGCGTAATTAGGTGATCAAACCTCTCCTTGACGGAACTTTCTAGACATTGCCAATAATTCTATCTAATAATATTATTCAAATAATATGAATTATTGATCTGATAATAGAAATATTGTCTTCGTGACAATTATTGAAACAACAATAATATAAAATATCAACGCAATAATTATTGAACCAATAAAATAAAATATTGAACAGTAATTACTATAACAATTATTGAGTAGTGCCTTCTTACTTAAGAATCAATAATTTAAAAATAATATGCAATACCATGTTCTACTGTGTAACCACACGACATCGTATTTTAACCACCGTGTAATCCAACATCGTTAATCAGTAATAATTACGCCGTAGTTATTTATAAAAACTCAAACTTGTCATTTTTTTCATACGACAGTTATTCTATTATGGGGCCCACAAATGGCTGCGTCGTCGTACGAATATTCCCCGACAACAAGAATATTCCACGTCCAAACGAATATTCTCCAACAGAAATGAGTATTTTATAACCACTTGCGTATTTTGAAAATTTTATATATATCACCCTTAACTTTAAACTTTTATCAATTTAACTATTTACTAAATAGAAAAATTGAATACTTTTATTTCATAAAATTCGGGATCTCACAGTTAGTGCTTGGTAAACTTTATTAGTTAATTCTCCGTCGGAACGATACTTTACTTACTCTTTATTACTTGTTGACCGTGTATACTTGCACGCATATATTGATCGGTAAAACGACCAACAGCCAAAGAGAAAATTTTTTATCACGACTAACTTGAATATCTTTATCAGTGATGTCGGCCTGATTTGCTTTTAACTAGTCATCGTATGTTCTATACAATTTTATAAACATTAACTTATATTAATATGAGAATGCAGGTTAAGATATAGGTCTAATACATATAAATTTTACATGTATACCTCACAAATTCATCAATCTCCTCGCAATTGAGAATAATGTAAGTATGCGCATCATGTAATTCTTGCTTAGAAAGGAATATGCGCTTTCCTTTTCCATAAGCACGACCTAGTAAACCAAATACAGAAATCTGACCATTTAGTTCAACATTACCCCCATCATCATGTCTCCGGACTCGATTGGCCTTTGTCAAGACTTCGTCGGGAAAATAGTTTGAGACAAATGTAAATATCTCATCGAAACTGTATGCCTCATATATCAACCCCTCGACATAAGCTTTATTCTTCACCTCCCTCTTTAGGTTTCCCATGACCCTCTCGAAAGGGTACATACATCTATATTGAACTGGGCCATCAACACGAGCTTCATAGGGTAGATGGATTTGCAAATGCTCCATAGAGTCGAAAAAACCAGGAGGGAATATTTTTTCAAGCTTACACGTGATCTCAATGATGTTCTTCTCAAGTATACACATGTCCTTATAAAATAACATGCAATCGTTCAGACATGCATCGATCTTTTGATATCCAAGACCCAACTTCTTCACCATTTTTTTACAATAGTCATAGTTATCGGGCAATTTTTCACCGACAGGCAACATACTCTTAATGGCCCTCAAGAGTGACTCAAAACACTCATGGCTTATGTTGTGATTAGCCTTGATGTTAAGTAATGTCGCCACTGCAAACAATGTAGTGTGCTTCGTGCAACCATGCCAAAACGGTTCGCTACCTTCGTCTAACAACTTAAAGAATGCTTTGGCATCAGAATTCATAGGTTGTTCTCTGCATTGTTCCCAATCAAAATCCGGCCCTGCAATATCATGAACCATGTCATTCATACGATGGGTACTACTGCCTGGATTGTGTACTTGTGCGTTACCACTATCTCTTCTCTGCCCATGTGCCCACCAACATTCTTCGTAATTGTTCATGAACCCAGAAACAAGTAAATGATAGTTTACTATGTCTCTGTCCATATAATTTACATTCTTACACTTCAAACAAGGACATCTTATCTTGTTCTGACCATTAACACATTCCGGGTGACTATACGCATAATTTAGAAATATTTGACAACCAGCTCTAAATTCTGTTGTAGCACCTATCTGGGCACTTGACTTTCGTCGTCTCATCTAACTACGGTCTGAATAGAGGTCCATGATACCACGGTACCTATATTGACATGAATTATCGTATTCCCTTGTTAGAGATTTACAATTCAGCTCAATGCCGTTTATGATGCTTATAAATACATATAGATGTATATATATAACATGAGTGTGCATCATATATGATTATTCAAAAATTGAACAAGGATACATGCCAAAACAAATTTACACAGCTTGAGATCAACTACCCAAAGGCATGGTATATTGTTATGGATCTTAAATTAGAATGAGGTATGGTCTTATGTCATCCTACATATTTTAACTGATACCAACCTAAAGCCAATAGATTCCTAGGGGTAGAATATGAATCATTGCATCATGCATGGTCTGCATATGCATTGGGACAAGTCTAAATTACCCGACCAACGAAAATATTTTGGCAGAGTCTCCCCTATAATATGGACTATCCACATGCACGAGGGCATGCATACTTGACCATTTTTAGGCACATAAGAGCAACAAGAATGTATAAGCAATTAACATAACATCACATATACTCATTGCCTTTATATATTCTAGGGTCCATATCTAAACACAACAAAAACTCTTCTACGTAGGATAGGACATTAGGTGATGAAAATATCTTGATGGTCAAGTTTGAAGAACAACCAATGGACTTTTCTGAATGTGTTCTAGAAACTATAATGCAGCATATATCAAGATTGCAGAAGAAGACATACTATTAGTCCCTTAATGTGGGACTATTAGTCCTATAAAGTCATTTGATACAATCCAAAATATTACATACTATATACTTATTTTTGTGGCATTAGATTTCATAATGTTTGAATAATGTAACATTTTGTGGATTTTAAGATCAAGGCGGTGCCCCAATAATGTAGGATAGAATATAAAGTACAAACTTATTTTTGTGGTGTCAAAAAAAACATCATCTCAAACATATGTGACATGTAGATGTATTAGAGCCAATAGTTTTATAAGAGAATTGACATAAAATACTTATATATATAAGCTAAAAAGAGATTCAATCAATCAGACTATAACAGGAATGCTTAATAATGTGTGTGTGTGTATTTTTTTCCCCTCAAGTATATTTAAATGTTGATGAAATTAACAGCTGGTCTTCAATATTGTTGTTGTTTGTGTACATTGATTGATTTAAGAGGTTAAATTGAAAGCTATCAATTTCTATTACAGTGCAGACAAACTCTTTGTCACCTAACACACAAAGGCTGTCCAATAATTGGAAACCCATTTCTTACCTAACCTACTAAATTATTAATTAATTAATATAATTTGGTGTTACATTATTTAGGATTAAAGTTGGAACTTTTGAATTGAATAAATAAATAATGTCTTATGGAAATAAATGGTGTAGGGAGTAGGGAGTAGGGAGTAGGGAGTAGGGAAGGTATAGCCAAAAAGACAAACCATGCACTATTTATATAAGAACCCCGCTATTAATATTATATATATACCTTTTATTGATTGTCTTCACTCTCTAACTAGGTCTAGGGTGTATTTATATTTATATATATATATATATAGTCCAAAACTCCCCACTGAAAATTTGATCATCAAATGCATGTCTGTTCGTCTTGTCTTTAATTTTCAAGTGAAAACCCCATAATTATTTTATTATTAAAGAACAGATGTTATATTCACTACTTAATTTTCAATTATTACATCTTTTGTTGGGTTCCAGTCAGAAATTTAGCCACACATTAATACAACAAAATAAAATTAGTACATAGAAATTTAGCCACTCATTAACACAACATTTAAATATACTAAGATTTGTATATGCTGAACCAAATAAAATTAATACATGGAAAGATTTTGGGATTTAGGGATAACAAAAAGTTTAATTTAGGGATTAATTGGGGGTTACCGGCGTGGTGCAGCGGTGGTGCGGCGGTGGTGCGGCAGTCTCCCTCCCTCTTCTCTTCCCCCATACTCCCTCTTCTCCCTCGTCTGTATCTCCCTCTTTTCTTTTCTTCTTTGTACTGATGTCGCGAACCTAAATCTTATTAAGTTTATGAGAATCAGCGACCGCATGCGGTCGCTGATTTTTAGTGATGTGGACATATCAGCGACCACTAGCGGTCGCTGATATAGATTAGTCGTCGCGCCAAAGTTTTGCACCAATTTTTGGGAGGGAAATTCTTCTCAGCGACCGATCAGCGACCATAGTCGGTCGCTAATCTTAACTAGTGACTAGAATCCTTCGATGTCGTATCTAGCGGTCGCTATTACTATTATCAGCGATCGGATAGGGCGGTCGCTGATATCATTGGTCGCAGATAGCCCTTTTTCTTGTAGTGAAATTTAAAAATATTGTTGAACAAGATAGAACTTTATTGTATCCAACCGAATTATTTTGGTTCGGATTCTAAACTAGTATGAACATCCCAATTCTGAAAAACTTTTATGCGCCTAAGGCAGATATGCTGGACGAAAATATCGTTCGAACATGTAATATTGATTAATACAGGGCATAACGGGCTGATCACCCCCGTGCCTGTAAGTTATGACGGTTTACAGATAAAGTTTTATTTAACCTTTTTGAAAATAGAAAATAATGTTCATAGTCTATCGACTGATCTCCATTTATAGTCAGTACGTAGTTTTAAAATTTTATATAGAATTGATATGTTGTTATTATTGGTTTAGCTTACTTCACAAATGTTGATTCGTTGTAGAAGTGTCATTCAAAGAAAACATTTAATCCTTTCAGCTAATATTTATTATTGCAATTACTTGCTGGGAAATCAAATACTCATTCTTGCTTTAAATTTAAATGTTTTCAGCTAAGTGCGATCAACCAGAAGGCTCTGCTAAGAACAAGGGAAAAGGAAAGGTTGCCGAATAAGTTTGTGCTATCTTATGTAATAGTTTAACTTTATTAAGACAATGATATCTTTTGATTATCATGTAATGAATGTTTAAAGGTGGCGTACCTGGGATTAGACTCTGATTTATATAAATTAAGTTTGGTATTTATATTATTGTTATTATTATTAGTATTTTCCGCTCATAGAAATGGTATCGTGAAGCACCGAGTACCTGAATTTTGGGGGAGTCACAAGTTGGTATCAGAGCTTTAGGGTTAGAAACCTTAGGTGGGATAGACCTTAGGCTATAACCTTTGGACAGAGGGAAACGTTGAAAATACAAATAACTCATATAGAGTTTAAAATGAGATGAATTGAATAAATTCATCGTCAAACAAAATAAAAGATAACTTATATAAAACTATTATTTGTTGTGTGTATATACTATATGCTAATCAGGATAATTTATGTGTGTAGATGTCAGGTGAAAAAGGATTAGGATACCCTCAAATCGGAAAGAAGGAGCCAATATCAAAGCTAATAGCTGAAATAGAGGCTCGCAATGAAAGCAACTCGGATGAGGTGGTTATTGTGAAAAACATAGTACCAGATCTGAAAATGGTGGAACTGACAGATAGTGATTCGGACACTGAAGTTAGAGCTGATCAAGCATCAACGAAGGTGCAAAATTTGAGGAATAAGGTTTCTTCTATGGAAAAACTGTGGGAAATAGAAAAGTTGTTAAATAGTCAACTACGAAAGGCATTAATAGAAATAATGGAAGAACAAGATAAGCTTAAAATCCAAATTTATCAAATGGGAGCTTTAACAAAGCATGTGCAGCTCCAAGCAAGAAGGGGAAAAAAAGATGAAAGACCGTGATATAGGAAATTCCGATAACAACCAAAGGAACCTTAACCGAATAGAAAAATGTACAAATTGTAACAAGAAACATGAAGGCTTGTGCCGAAAAGAGGAAAATGTTTGCTACAATTGCGGACATAAGGGACATTTTTCTCCTCATTGTCCCAATCCAAAGCAAGGTGTCTGTTTTATTTGTGGGATAAAAGGTCATCAGGCGAAAGGTTGTCCAAGATCAAGAAAAAGGCGTAGTGAATAAGTAGTATAGGTTCTGTTGAGTAGGTGTGTTTGATGTAATATATGTGATAAGTATGTTTGTGTAATGTAATATTCTTAACTTTTGTATAAGTTGTAGTAGTAAATTTTGACTTTTGTTGTCACAAAGGGATAACAGTATGTGCTATGTTATGTAAAGTACTATGACTTAGTTGAATGAATGTAAATCTATGTTTGATTAATGAAATAAGTTTGATACATTAAACCTATATGATAAGGTTTAGAATGTAAAGAATAATTTATGGTCTTATTTAACCAGATAATGCCACTAAAACGTCAAACTCGAAATCAAAGGGCAGAAGAATCTGTCAAAAACGCTGGGGGACAACAACCAGACTCGATGCAAAACTTTGTAAACATAGAAGCTCAAGCTATATAGCAGAGAATGTCAGCTGCAGGGAACCAGCCAGATAATAGCTTGGCAAACTTCAAAGACTTCAAGGTTATAGAACCGCCAGAATTTAGAGGTACAACTAACCCTGTAGAAGCCCAAACTTGGGTTAAGGAGATAGAAAAAGCGTTTGTGATAGCTAGGGTAGCTGAGGGGCAAAAGACAGTTTTTGCCACCTACATGATGAAAGGGGAGGCAAATTTTTGGTGGGAAGAAAATCAAGCTAGAGCAGGAGAAGGTGTGGTAACTTGGGCTAGGTTTAAAACTCTGTTTTTCGAAAACTATTTCTCGTCTATTTTTCAAAAACAGTTGCGGAGTATGCCACAAAGTTTAACGAATTGGCTAGGTTCACTCCGCATCAAGTTGATACGGAGGCTAGGAAGGCGAGAAGGTTTGAGCTGGGATTAAAATCCTGGCTCTACAACAAGGTGGCTGTGTTGTAGATCAATACCTTTGTAGCACTTTTAGAAAAAAGCTATTATAGTTGAGGAATGGAGTGAGGCCATGAGCCTCTATAACAAAGAGAAGAAGAACAAAGGCAAAGTTGAGGGAGCTTTGAAGGTGGAAAATAATAGTGGGAGTAGGAGTGGAAATGGAAAAAGAAAAGGGATCAATTTTGGGAATGTTCAAGTCAAACAGGAAGGTGTGAAGAAATAGGCTGTGCAGTGTAAGAATTATGGGAAAAACCATTCTGGTGAGTGTCTGAAAGGAAAATTTGTTTGTTTTAAGTGTGGGCATGAGGGACATATCTCTCACAAATGCCCCAATCCTTGGATGAACAGTGGGTGTTTTCTGTGTGGGTCGACAGAACATAAGGTTAAGGACTGTCCAAAAAGGAGAATGGAGGTAGGGAGTGTAACCACGACGAAAGGCAGCGGGACTCTGGCGATCACAGGACCAACTTCATCAAGCAAGCCGACAAAATCAAATGCAAGAGTCTTCAACATAACGGTCCAGGATACCGTGGCAGCTGATGATGGAACTCCAGGTACTATTCGTATAACTTTTATTTTCGTATATATGATTTCCTTATATATAGTAAATTATTTTATAATGAAATTTTGAAGGAGGAATTTGAGTTCTTTTAGAAATCAAATTTCTATTTAATCAGATAGATAAGCTTTATGTTGAATAATAAAAGATCAAATTTGATTGAATATGATCGAGATCTACTTGCAATGACTGTGTATGCTATATACCCTGATATGTATAAGTTTTAAAACAGTGATTCTGTGGACGTAATCTTTATAAGGGAGGGTGAATGTAATAACCCGATAATTTTTATATAATTAAATCAGAAATTTTGCATATAAATTTTTTTTATTTTAAAAGTGGGATTACGTGCAAGCTAAAGTATATGTATTTATGTAATAAATAAAAATTTATTTATTACATGAATAATTACAAATATTTTTTAGAATTATTGATCATTATAAATTATATTCTTATAATAATTATTGATATAGTAAAAATATTTTTTATTATTTGTTTTCCCGAAAATATGATTATATATATTATTTAAATAATATATGAAATGATTATGGAATTATTATATTAATTATTTTATTATATGAATTTATTCAGATTAGTTAAGTTAATTATTTTAACTTAATTAATAATGTTATATATGCAAGATAAATTAGATATGGAATCCAAACCCTAATTCTGGATTTTGATCAAGGAATGAGAATAGTAATATACTATTAATTATATTTCAGTGCTATAAATATGTAATGAATGTATAGACTGATAATGGTTGGTCAATTATGGTGTAACAGTAGAAAACCTAGTATTACTATGTTCAATCCTAATTTGAAACTCAATTACGAGCTTTAGACTGTTATGTAATCGTGATAATGTGATCAATGACAGATATTATAGATTTTAATCTTAATTAGGAAAACCCTAATTATTGGAAACCCTAGTTCTTAATTAGAAACCCTAATTTCCCAATTTAAAACCCTAATTGTCAATTTATTAACCCTAATTGCTAACTTAGCAAGCTAAATTATAATTTATAAATCTTAAATCCTAATTTCAATATCTTTTGTAATTAGGAAACATAATGTGATTATGAAACTCTAACTGTCCATTTTTAGAAACTAAATTTTTAATATTTTAAACCCTAAATAAAAAGCCTAGAAAATTAAATTTTTGAAAACCTTAGGGTTAAACCCTAAGGGTTTGCCAAGATTACATTTTCCCGTTAAAATCAAAAGCTAAGTGACCAAATTGCCCTTTTTCATTATTGAAGCTAGCTTGTCAAATTGGCTAATGCTTTAGTTGGTGAACCACCTTAAGCTTAGCCATGTGCCTACAAACTCTACAATTCAGCCCTTTCCCAGCCAAATCAATTCCATACAAGTTATATATAGATTAAGAGAGAGAAATATTCATTATTTAGTTCATTTATACACCAACTCTCATCCAAGACCATCTCTCTCTAAAACCCACGAAATTTAATAGTGGATCAGTCCCAAAAACAAGCCTTGCTACTTCCATTAACAGATCAGTAGCATAGAATCAAGCATTGTTCAAGTAAGGTATAAACCAAAACCTAAGAATCTGAACTTTGATTCCATGTTAGATCTTGTGTTTTAGTGTTTAAACATGTTGTTTATAGTTTATATAAGTGATCTGGGTTGATAGATGTTAGATCCATAACACCTATAGACTCGGGTTTGATGTTCAAAATCTGGAAAAATTTTAAAATGTCGTCTGACAACGAATGTCAGACACCATAGATTTCATTCTATTTATTGTTTTGGTGCTTTAAATGTTTGCAGTTGTAGTATGATATGAGTTCTGTATTCTGGAACTTGAATCAAGGTCATAGCATGAACAGATTGGAAGTTATGGCTGGTCAAACATAGTTGACCGACCATGACTTTCGGTTTTCTAGGGAACCCAGATTTGCCTAGAAGTGTCTGACAACATATTTGAAGCCTCTGATCTTGTAGGTTTTTTGTGTTATGAGTTTGTTGTTGTAATAGAATTGTAGTATGTTACATGAACTTCAAAGTCATGCCTTTAGATCACCTAAATGATTAACAGAAAGAAAGTAGTGGCCGGTCAAAGTAGCTTAGTTGATCACGTTTTCTATTTTCTAGGAATCCAAGAAAACGCATGAACAAGTTTTCTGACAGGCTTTGACCGGACCAGATCTAGCGATTGTGTTGTTTTTATATGTGTTTTATGTAATAGATCTGTACCCTTACATGTTGGCTACACACTGGAACTCTTATATCACAAAATCATTACCTAGATCACAAGTTGTGGAAGCCCAAATATGCTTACACGAACTGTTCTTCATATCTGGGTAACCCAGAAAATGAAGAACAGCTCTGACAGCTTGTTCTTGAGCTTAGATCTTACATTTGGTACATGATATGACCGTGTTTGTTGTTGGATCTTGTAGAGTTACATTAGTACTACAATATCTAACAATTATCTTGCCCATAAACAACTTAGACAAGAAATTATTCACGGTCAAACTATCTAACTCGAAACTGTATATGAATGTTCTTGGTGCTTAAGAACACCTAAGGCGACACTTTCTGTCGATAAAGGCTATAGCGACATACTTTTTAATTTTATTTAATTTATTTTCTAAAAATCATTTAAAAATAAAAATTAATTATTAAAAATTACAAAAAAAATTTAAAAATTATTTTAAGTTATAAAAATTAACTTTTAATAATTTGGCATATTTTTCATAAATATTAGTATTTATTTAAATATTATTGATATTTAATTTATTTAATAAATGCATTAAATAAATAAATTAAAAATAATTTTATTATATTAAAAATCATTTTAAATGATAATAAGGTATTTAAAAATATTTGAAGTTATAAAATATAACTTTTAATATTTTAAAGTAAATTTCATTAATTATTTAATATTAATGATATTAGAATTGTTGAATAATAAATTAGTTTAAAAATGATTTTTATATTATAAAAATTATTTTAAATGAAAATAAAGTGTTTAAAAATATTTTATGTTATAAAATATAAATTTTAATATTTAATTCAGAAATTTCATTAATAAATTAATATTAATGATATTAGATTTATTTATTAATTATATTAAATAAATAGTTTAGAAATGATTTTATTGATTTAAAAATCATTTAAAAGGATATAAATGAATTAAAAATATTTTAAGTTATAATAAATGACTTTTAATATTTTGATAAGTAATGTATTAATATTTAAATATTAATGGTATTTATTTAAAAATAATTTTAATTATTTTCAAAATTATTTAAAGGTAATATTAATACTTTTAAAATATTTAAAGTTATTATAAATAACTTTAATATTTTGGCAATGGTTTCATTAATATTTTAATATTGTTTAAATATTAATGATAATAGAATTATTTAATATTTAAATCATTTAATAATGATTTCGGTGTTTTAAAAAATCATGATAAATTATAATAATTGTTTAAAAATAATTATAAGTCATTTAAAAATAATATGACTGATATTTAAGTTATCTAAATGGATATTAAACTACATGATATAGTTTTAGACTCAATAATTACCCGATAAAGCTGTCGGTACACCGAAATGTTTCAGAAATTGATCTGGACTTAGATATGTTGATTTGATAAGTGTTTGTTTGTGATCCAATGACTACTAAACATAGGTAACAATGTGATTAGGTTATGTGCTGACTACCAATAACAGTACTATGTGTTATAGGATGTTATTCTAATCGAACAAATTATCTTATTAATGATAGGCTTCAAATTCTAGACTAGTATAAACATCCTGAATCTAAGAAACTTTTATGCGCCTAAGGCAGATATGCTGGATGAAAATATCGTTCGAACATGTAGTATTGATCAATACAGGGCATAATGGGCTGATCGCCCCCGTGCCTGTAAGTTATGATGGTTTACAGATGAAGTTCTGTTTAAACTTTTCGAAAATAGAAAACAATATTCATAGTCTGTCGACTGATCCCCATTTATAGTTAGTACATAGTTTTAAAATTTTATATAGAATTGATATGTTGTTATTATTGGTTCAGCTTACTTCATAAATGTTGATTCATTGTAGAAGTGTCGTTCAAAGAAAACATTTAATCCTTTCAGCTAATATTTATTATTGTTATTACTTGTTGGGCAATCAAATGCTCATTCTTGCTTTAAATTTAAATGTTTTCAGCTAACTGTGATCAACCAAAAGGCTCTGCTAAGAGCAAGGGAAAAGGAAAGGTTGTCGAATAAGTTTGTGCTATCGTATGTAATAGTTTAACTTTATTAAGACAATGATATCTATTGATTATCATGTAATGAATGTTTAAAGGCCGTGTACCTGGGATTAGACATTGATTTATGTAAATTAAGTTTGGTATTTATATTATTGTTATTATTATTAGTATTTCCCGCTCATAGATATGGTATCGTGAAGCACCGAGTTCGGGTTTCAAGTACCTAAATTTGGGGGAGTCACGGGACTTCCGATTACACAAAAAGGGTACGACGCTATTTGGGTAATAGTGGATCGATTGACGAAGTCGGCTCACTTTTTGCCAATAAGGGTCAAGTTTAACTTAGATCAGTTAGCTAAACTTTATGTTAAGGAAATTATTTCCAGACATGGAGTACCAGTTTCGATAGTGTTAGATCGTGATCCACTATTCACATCAAACTTTTGGAGAAGTCTACAAGAACAGTTGGGGACGCAGTTGAAGTTAAGTACAACGTATCATCCACAAATAGATGGACAGAGTGAAAAGACAATTCGGTCGCTAGAAGATATGTTAAGATCTTGCATCATGGATTTCAAGGGTAGTTGGGATGATCATCTGCTGTTAGTAAAGTTTGCGTATAACAACAGTTATTATGCAAGCATAGGCATGTCGCCTTACGAAGCTTTATACGGAAGGAAGTGCAGAACACCATTGTGTTGGGACGAAGTGGGAGAACGCCGGATGCTAGGACCTGAATTTTTGCAGTAAACAATGGATATAGTTAAGCTGATACGAATGTGATTGGTAGCAGCTCAAGATAGACAGAAAAAGTTTGCTTATTTGCATCGAGTAAACATAAAGTTTGAAGTAGGCTCGTATAGTAACATGTTGATAATCAATAAGCATATATAATATAGGGTTAATAATATGTATAGTAATAATATAATTCTGAAACATTCTTACTCATGTCCATTGCATAAAGAAAATGCAAAGGTAAGACACTTGCCTAATGAACTGCTTACAATTCTCAACTTAGTTTTATCTTTTATATCACGACCTATCATTAATCAGATTATTCGTTCGATTAGAACAATATACTATAACACATAGTACTGCATTTCGTAGTCAGCACATAAACTAATCACATTATCACACATGTTCAACAGTCATTGAATCACAAACAAACACTAATACAATCAAAATACCTAAGTTCAGATCAATTTCTGAAACATATCGGTGTACCGACGGCTTTATCGGGTAATTATCGAGTCTAAGACTTTACACCGAAGGTCAATATCATTTAAACATCGGTCAAATTATTTTTAAATGACTTATAATAATTTTAAAATATTTATTATAATTTATCATGAAATTTCAAACAATAGAATCATTATTAAATGATTTAAATATCCAACAATTCTATTATTATTAATATTTAATTAATATTAAACTATTAATGAAACCATTGCCAAAATATTAAAGTTATTTATAATAACTTAGAATATTTTTAAAGTATTAATATTATCCTTAAATGATTTTTAAAACATTTAAAATCATTTTTAAATAATTACCATTAACATTAAAATATTAATGTACTATTCTTTAAAATATTAAAAGTTATTAAGTATAACTTAAAATATTTTTCATTCATTTATATCCTTTTAAATGATTTTTAAATTAATAAAACCATTTTAAACCATTTATTTAATATAATTATTAAATAAATTTAATATCATTAATATTAAATTAATATCATTAATATTAAATTATTAATGAAATTATCCTTTAAATATTAAAAGTTATATTTCATAACTTAAAATATCTTTAAACACTTTATTTTTATTTAAAATGATTTTTATAATAATAAAATCATTTTAAACTAAATTATTTAATATAATTATTAAATAACCTTAATATCATTAATATTAAATTAATTAATGAAATTTACCTTTAAATATTGAAAGTTATATTTTATAACTTAAAATATTTTAAATACCTTATTATTATTTAAAATGATTTTAATATAATAAAATCATTTTTAATTTATTTATTTAATTCATTTATTAAATAACTTAATTATCATTAATATTAATTTATTAATGAATTTCATCACAAAATATTAAAAGTCATTAAAAATAACTTAAAATATTTTCTTATACCATAATATAATTTTAAATAATTTTGTAAGTATTAAAATCATATTTAATATATTAAAAATAATTAAAAACTATTTTTTAGAATTTAAAATAATTTTTATATTTTATTTTGTATTTTTAATAATTAAAACTAATTTTCTATAATTATTTAATAAAAATATAATTTTATAAATAATCTGTTTAAAGATCACTATATAGCTGACGTAACCGTCGCTATAGGTGTTCTTTATGCAAAAGCCAGAAATCAAGTCAGTGATCAAGAGACCATGTTTGACCAAAATTCCAGATCAGATCATGATGTTTGAGTGAATGTTTCTGATCAGATCGTGTAGAATAAATGTGACACTACAAGACTCAATAAGAAACATGATCAAACAACATCACAATCAGAAGATATAAGCCTTCAAAGTGGCTGTCAGAGATGTTCTTCATTTCTAGGTTTGCCCAAAAATGAAGAACAGTGCGACATGCCCACTTTGGGCTTCCACAACTTGAGTTTCACATAATAGTTTAGTGTTCTATCAAGTCCAGGTTGTAGACAACATATAAGTGAAGAGATCTAATACATAAAATACACATAACATGAACCGAATCAACTTGTAATCTCCGGTCAAACCATGTCAGAACACATGGCCATAGGTTTTCTGGGTTGCCTAGAAAACCGGATCCGTGATCAAGCTACTTACTTTGACCAGCCACTACATCGAATATATATGTTATTTAGATGATCTAAAAGCTTTAAACTGTAGTCCATATACAAGATTACAACTTTATTACAACAACAAGAACGAAACAACTAACACTTGTAAGATCTAGCCACATGAACATACTGTCAGAGCATTCTGGACAATTTCTGGGCTGCCCATAATTGCATGGTCAATGTCGGTCAACGTGGTTTGACCACGAATAACTTGCAATCTAGACCAGATATAAGCTTGATTTTAGATCTAGATTAAAGAACACATAACAGACTACACATTACAACTTTAAAACATCATAAATCAAAAACATGTAGAGATCTACAACCACTGACATTCACTGTCAGACCACAAAACAAACTTTTTCCAAATTTTGAAAAACATCAAATCCGAGCCTCTAGATGTTATGGATCTAACATCTAGCAACTCAGATCATCATTATACACCATATACAACATATTTAACACATAAAAACTAACATCTAAAACATTAATCAAGATCAAATTTTTAGTTTTGGTTTTATACCTTTCTTGGCTTAATCTAGATTCTGGCCTTTTGATTTGATATGGGTGATGGTGGGGCTTGTTTTGTGACTGATCTTAGCAAAGTATTTCGTGGGTTTTGAGTTGAGAGAGTCTAGTTGAGTGTTGGAGAACAAAATGTCTAACAAATGCAATTTTCTCTCTCTCAATCTATATATAGAAATGTTAGATGCATGTATTGGCTGGCATAGGTGGCTGAATTCAGTGTTTTTAAGTCACATGGGTTAGTTGAATTAGGTCACCAACTCCCATCTAATGTCAAAACCTACATGCTAGCTTCTTTAATGCACAAAAAGGGTAATATGGTCAAGTATATTGTAATTTTAATGGCATAAATGTAAACTTAGCAAATCTTTAGGGTTTAACCCTAAGGTTTAGCACATAGCAGTTGCAAGATTTAGTAATTAGGGTTTGTACAAAATAAAAATTTTAGTTTTTAAAATTTGTAATTAGGGTTTTCTTAATTAGGTTAGGGTTCTATTTATACATGAACATTAGGGTTTAAAATCACTAATCATAATTAACCTTGCTAATTATAGCAATTAGGGTTCATAATTTTGATAATTAGGGTTACCAAATTATAATTAGAGTTTCTAATTACCAAATTAGGGTTCTAGATATTTAGGGCTTTAAGTTACTAATTAGGTTTTCCATAATTAGCAATAAACTCTATCACACATGATATTAATCATCTTAACACTATTTCTGACTACACATAAACTTCGGTTTAACTTCCACATTAGGGTTTTAATTTACAATTAGGGTCTTCTATAATTAGGGTTTCCTAATTAGCAATTATAATTCTAACACTTGCTAATTAATAACATTAACACATTTACACACAATCTTGAACTCCAATTTGAGTTTCAAATTAGGGTTTAACACAGTAAAACTAGGGTTTTTAAATACTGCTAGGGTTTGGTTATAATACACCATAATTCGATTTAACCATTGTCATTCTCATACATACAAGTACATATTTACAAAGACTTTGAAAAATCAAAATATAATTAATATTATATTATTATTCTCATTCCTTGATCAAAATCTAAAATTAGTGTTTGGATTTCATATCTGATTTATCTCGCCATACTTAACATTATTAATTTAGTTAAAATAATTAACTTAATAATCTGTACTAAAATTCATATAATAAAATAATTATTATATTTATTCTAAAAATCATTTTATATATTATTTAAATAATATATAATTATATTTTCATAGAAAATAATTAATAAAAACATTTCTACCGTAAAATTAATAATTAATAGAATATAATTTATAGTGATAAATAATTTTAAAATAAAATCATTTACAATTATTCATGTAATAAATATATTTTATATTCATCACATAAATACATACACATTATTTTGGCACATATTTCCCATATTTATTTTAATAAATAAATAAAAAAATTTATACGCAAATTTTTTAATTTATTTGTATAGAAAATATCGGGTTGTTACAAGGAGCGGCACCAGTTTCAGGGGCACTGTATCATATGGCGTCAGTAGAGATGAAGGAGTTGATGGTTCAATTACAAGAACTTTTGGATAAAAAAATACATTCAACCGAGTGTTTCACCATGGGGAGCACCGGTACTATTTATGAAGATGAAGGACGAATCATTGAGACTTTTTATCGACTACCGAGAGTTGAACAAGTTAACGATAAAGAATAAATATCCATTGCCCAGGATCGATGATCTCTTTGATTAGTTGAAAGGGGCAAAGTATTTTTCTAAGATAGATTTGCGAACGGGGTACCATCAGTTGAAGGTTAGAAAGAAGGATGTACTTAAGACAGCATTCAGAACTCGTTACGGCCATTACGAGTTTTTGGTGATGTCATTTGGGTTGACAAATGCACCAGCAGCATTTATGGATATGATGAACAGAGTGTTCAAACAATATTTGGACAAGTTCTTCGTAGTGTTTATCGATGATATTCTAGTCTATTCTAAGATGCTAGAAGATCACGCTGAACACCTAAGATTAGTGTTGGAGACACTAAGGAAGGAGAAGTTGTACGCAAAATTCACTAAGTGTGAATTTTGGGTAGAAAGGGTACAATTTTTAGGTCATGTTATCAACTGAGATGGAATTTTTTAGTAGACCCAACAAAGGTGGAAGTAGTTATTAATTGGGAACAGCCAACAACGTCGACTAAGGTTTGGAGTTTCTTAGGGTTAGCGGGATACTATCGAAGATTTATTCAAGATTTTTCTAAGATAGCTACTTCGTTGACTAATTTGACAAGGAAGACAGTGAAGTACGTGTGGACTGAGAAGTTTGAAGACAGTTTTCATGAACTGAAGAAAAGGTTGAGTGAAGCACCTGTATTATCTTTACCTGATGATACAAGGAATTTTGTAGTTTATAGCGATGCTTCGCATAGAGGACTTGGTTACATGCTCATGCAGTATGGCAAGGTCATTGCATATGCATCACGACAGTTAAAGGATTATGAGAAAGTTTATCCTTCTCATGATCTGGAACTGGCCGCGGTAGTGTTTTCCTTAAAGATATGGAGGCATTGCCTATATGGAGAAAAATATGAGATATACACGGACCATAAGAGTCTAAAATATATCTTCACACAAAAGAACTTAAATATGAGACAAAGGAGATGGCTGGAGTTGATAAAGGATTACGACTGCGATATCCTGTATCACCCAAGAAAAGCAAATATAGTGGCCGACGCCTTAAGTAAGAAGGGTCGGGAAAAGTTGTCTATGTTAACGGCTCAAACTGAGTTAATAACATAGATGACTAGAATGGAAGTAGAGGTGAAGTTACCGAGTGAGTCAGATCAAAGATTGTTTACAACTGAGATTCGATCTACCATTGTAGAGAGATTCAAGGAGGTACAACTCAGAAATGATGAGTGTGATCAGATGAAGAAGTGGCTAGCAGATGAAAAAGATATAAAGTATAGTATTGATAATGAGGGATTATTAAGATTTGAAGGAAGAATTTGGGTTTTGAATGAGACAAAATTAAAGGAGGAAGTGTTATAAGAGGCTCAGAGTTCGAGGTACTCGATTCATCCTGGTAGTACTAAGATGTATCAAGACCTTCGATAGAGTTTTTGGTGGCCGAACATGAAGAGAGAGATAGCAGAATATGTGAGTAAGTGCTTAACTTGTCAGAAAGTTAAGGCCGAACATCAACGACCAAGTGGCTTGTTATAGTCATTGGAGATTCTGGAATGGAAATGGGAGCATATCACAATGGACTTTGTGGTGGGACTTCCAATTACTCAGAAAGGGTACGATGTTATTTGGGTAATAGTGGACCGGTTAACGAAGTGGGCTCACTTTTTGCCAATAAGAGTCAAGTATAACAGATCAGTTAGCTAAAATTTATGTTAAGGAAATTATTTCCAGACATGGGGTACCAGTTTCGATAGTGTCAGATCATGATCCACGATTCACATCAAACTTTTGGAGAAGTCTACAAGAACAGATGGGAACGTAGTTGAAGTTAAGTACAGCTTATCATCCACAAACCGATGGACAGAGCAAAAGGACTATTCAGACGCTAGAAGATATGCTGAGATATTGCGTCATGGATTTCAAAGGTAGTTGGGACGATCATCTACCATTAGTAGAGTTTGCTTATAACAATAGTTATCATGCGAGCATAGGACGCCTTACGAAGCTTTATACGAAAGGAAGTGCAGAACACCATTGTGTTGGGATGAAGTAGGAGAACTCCAAATGTTATGACCTGAATTGGTGCAGCAAACAACGGATATAGTTAAGATGATACGACTGTGATTGGTAGCAGCTCAAGACAGACAGAAGAAGTTTACAGATTCGTATTGAGTGAACAGAGAGTTTGAAGTAAGCTCGTATGTATTTCTAAAGGTATCTCTCTGGAAAGGAAAGATACACTTTGGGGAAAAGGGAAAGTAAAGTCCAAGGTTTATAGGACCTTTTGAGATATTAAAAAGGGTAGGAGAAGTAGCTTACATGGTAGCATTACCTCCAGACTTAGAACGAATACACAATGTGTTTCATGTATCCGTGTTACATCCTTATAAGCCAGATTATAAGCACGTAATAAAATATAAGCCTATTTATATTGAGAAGGACTTGACGTATGAAGAAATGCCTATTCAAATCGTTGATAGAAAATATTAAGTTCTGAGGAATAAAGTTAAACCTTCAATAAAGGTGTTAAGGAAGAACCACGATGTCGAAGAAGCAACGTGGGAACTTGAAGAAAAGATGAAGAAGAATTACCCTCAGTTATTTATTTAATTTATAGCAAGATTCTGGGGACAAAATCCTTATAAGGGGGAAGAATGTAACGACCGAAAAAATCGGATTAATTGTAAATAATTTTATTTATTTAATAATGAATAAAATTATAATATATGTTATTATAATGAGTAAACAAGATGAAGGTTGTTCTATAACCAAAAAGTGTTGTAATATCTTAGTATTCTGGCTATGTGAAGGAATTAAAGTGTTTGAATTTCCAAGACGAAAATAAAAGCTTTCTGAGAAATTCTCTGAAAAACACTATTCATCCATTTCGGCTAGGGAATTATTTTTGAACTTCCGGGAAATATGTAATGATAGAATGATAAGGAAGGATGGATTATGTAATAATAATTCAATTATGACAAACGCAATTTTTCGTATGCGTATTAAGTACAAGAATGTTAAGGAAAGTAAAGATTGAATAAAAGATGATCGTATGATACACAAGTATTATACGAGGCCATGAATACGAGTATGATACGAATTATTGTACAAGTATATATGAAAGATATCATATTGTATATGATGAGTGATTATATCAATTAGTATACGAGAAAAATACGAAGATTATACGTTATAAAGCTTTAAGCCAATTGTAATGAATTAATAAGATTTGTGTAGGAATTGGGCAAGCCCAAGTGAAAACTTTTTAAAGCCCAAATATATGAAATGCAAGCCCAATGTTAAGCCCAAAGTAATTAAACCCTAACCACGAATCAAGAACCAGACCTGTGGATCGAACTGATGGGTCACCAGGTGAGAAAAACTAATAGGGCAACCCATGTGGGCCCCATAAGTGAGTCATGGCTGGCCACTTGGTGGCCAAGCAAATGATAAGTGTTGTGGTGGGCAAGAAATGAATAGTAAGGAGGTGGAATAGTAAGGAGGTGGGGTTGTCGACCAAATTGCCCTCGCTTTGTAAATCCTATAAATAAGAAGCTTGTTGGATCATTTGTGCCTTGTTAAATTTCCACCAACATCTTAGAGCTAAGTATATTGAGAGAAAAGTAAGAAGTGTCTTGCTAATCCAATAAGAAAAGAAGAAGAATCAAAGTTAAGAACATCAAAGGTAATGAACCTCTAGACCATTAACCTTCATCTCTTCATTATTACTTTGATAGAGAAGTAATTATTTATAGAGCATGTATCATAAGGAGTATAAGGATGGCTATTAGTGGACTTAAACATTAATAAACCATGTTCCAAGAGAATCATAATCATAGAACTTATGAACTAATGAAGAACATATAAAGAATTATCATTTTGTTGTTGATGGACAAGTTTAAAACCATTGTGTATATGTTTGGTTAGGATGATAGAATGATGGAATGAATCAATTTTGAAATGGTGTAAAAATCTCAAGTAACGAAGTTATGGCAAAATTTATGAGATTAGACGATAATCGTTGAAATCATGAAATTCTTGGAATGAAAGTTAAAAGTCACCGTTGAACTCAGAAACATTAGTTTCTGATGGAGTATAGTGTAACTTTACATTTTAGAGTTGCAGACTCATGAATGATTGAATTCCAACTTAGAATGAAGAAACGAGCTATGAATATTCACGAACATTTATCGAATTCATAATAAAGAACTTAATCAGTGAATTTTGTGTTAATAGTTTCGAAAATGTAAGATTTTCTAATGAAATCGTAGTACACGTGATATGTGAGCTAACGACTTTTGAACGAGCCAATTCAGACTTATAATGAATAAATTATGAGCTCAGAAAGAATTGCTGTAGAAAAACTAAGAAAATTTTCTCTGAGGCAAGGTTGGCGACGCAGCGCGGCCCGAGGTTATAAAGTCGGCGTCACAGCGCTATAACCAAAACCTAACACACTGTAAAGTGGCACCGCTGGTGGCACATAGTAAAGACATTGGCGCCGTAATGCCAAGACCGAGACATACACACTGCTGACACACGCCGCAGCGTGAACCTTACTAAGGAAGCCGGCGCCGTAGTGCTAGCACTAGGAAAAAGACAGTGAACAATAGAAATGAATATAAGGAATGCAGAAGTTGATTGAAGGTGAATTATAACTTTAATTAACTTAAATTAATGTCCTTAAGGATGATAATAACCTTAAGTTTAACAACTAAAGGTTGACGAAAGATTTCTTAAATGTAAATACAATGTAATATGATAAACTGTAATGAATGTTAACCAATCTAATGAATGATTAGATTAAGAAGAAGAGGAAGACAGATTAAAGACCCTACTTGATTGTTTATGACCTAATGTGGTATGTTATATACTTATGTATTGTAGAAATCCTTAAAGACTCAAGAGGAAAGTATATTCACTATAGAAGATGGTGAAGGCAAGTATTCTAAAACGTTCTCTATGTTCTTTCTAGACAAGCTTTGTGATTCATGTATCTTACGCATGGATTGATGTATAATGAAGTCGAAGCCAATTATGTGAATTCAAGCAACCAAACCACTAAAGTCAAACACTTTCATATCAAGCCTTAAAGACGTAACATGAGCGTAACATGCGCCAAAGACGTTGGCTCGAGGTGTTGAAAGATTACGATCATACCATTTAATACCATCCTAGAAAAGCAAACATGGTAGCTAACGCATTGAGTAGAAGATCGTGTGCGGGTACGAGTGAGATATAGTCGAGCATAAAGACCCATTTCGTATGACTTACAAATGATGGAGATAGAGTTAGACTCTACCGGAGCTGATGAATATGAAGAAGAAAGTACACGAATGTGTTATTCCAGAAGTAAGAGTTAATGAACAAAGGAAATCTCAACCTTCGATTTATTGGTCTATTTTCCTCGATCGAGTAGGAACTGTGGCCTATAGACTCGCTTTACCGCCAAGTATGTCTCGTGTTCATAACGTTTTCCACATATCCATGCTACGTAAATATGTGAAAGACCCGAACCACGATATTGGATTAGAACCAAAAGAGATAGCAGAAGATTTGACGTATGAATCTACCTGTTAAAATCTTGGATAAGAAGGAACATATTTTACACTCAAAGGTTATACCACAAGTCAAAGTTTTGTGGAGGAACCATGCTATTGAGGAAATTACCTCGGAGTTAGAATCAAAAATGAAAGCGAGGTATCCTCACCTTTTCAAAACACTAGCTACGCACATCAATTTTGAGGATGAAATTTCATAAGGAGGGGAGGTTGTAAAACACCAACTTTTATGAATAAAATAGAATTTCCTCTATTTATTATTTTGAAATAGTAAGGGGTTGATTCGATTAATGTGGTTAGTTATGGGTAAAATGCACAAATATTTTAAATAAGTAAGTGGTTATAAAATATTCATTGTTTTCAAGAAATATTTGTTTGGTCGTGGACTATTCTTGTTGTCAGAGAATATTCGTACGACGACGCAGCCATTTGTGGGCCCCATAACAAAAAACTGTCGGATGATGAAAACAACACGATTGAGTTTTTTTTAATAATAACGATGTAACGGTTATGTTACCGTTAAAACTATTGGAATACCCGATGGGTAAAGTAAAGTAATACGCGTTGTTGCACAGTAGCACATGGTATTGCACAATAATTTTAATTATTGATTCTAACGTAAGAAGTCACTACTCAATAATTGTTACAGTAATTACTATTCAATATTTTATTTTATTGATTCAATAATTGCTACGTTGATATTTTGTATTATTGATTCAATAATTGTCATTGCACAGTATTTCAAATTATCATATCAATAATTTATATTATTTGACTAATATTATTAGATAGCATTAGTGGCAATGTCTATGGAAGTTCTGTCTAGGAGAGGTTATTTAATTACGCGCCAGCAAGGAGAAATCCTTACCGGAAGGCCCCTCTTTCTTGGGAACGACCTGGTTATCAATATTGTAGTTCTATAATATTATTTGTGAATAATTGATTATTGATTTATATGATAAGGAAATATTTATTAATGCTGAGGTGTTTTATCAGTATTTTGTCATAATGGAGGTGTTGAAAATCATCCGTATGTGGATTTCGGTCATTTTTCGTTTAGAATTTGGAAAACTTTCATTTACAAAGTTGTAGAGAATTAAATTTTCTATGACATGGACATAAAATTTGAATTTTTCTGATAAAAGGGCTATTTATTATGAATTATTGAAGTTTCAGAATAATCAATTTTTGGGTTATAAATATTTTTTTTTTATAAAAAACATTTTTAATGTGGGTGGGACCCACTTATGTGTGCTGATAAGAGTGATGTGGTGTGCGTATGAAATATTTTTTGAAATATTAATATTTTATTAAATTTTATGCTTCGGTGTTCTAAGCATTTTCCTATAAATAGGGTGCTTAGGTTAGAACTGAAAATCACATCAGAATCAAAAAAAATTTCTATCTCTATAATATTGAGCATATTTTTGTGAGTATTTAGATACTTTGAGAGTTTATAAGCAGTGCAAGTTTTCTTCAGTATTATATCCGATATTTCAGTCAAGAGTACTGTCCTTTTGAGGTAAGGGATATTTTTTTTTATAAATGATGTTATTTCTTTTAATATCATTATACCGGAATATTGATATGAACTCTTATTGTGAAATTTTTACCTTTTCAATTTGGGATTACTATTCACATATAAGATACTATTCACGTATAAGACACTATGCACGTATACGACACTATTCACGTATACGACACTATTCACGTATACGACATTATTCACAAATACGACATTATTCACAAAAAAATTAAATTTTCTTTTCTTTGTCCAAGTTGTCTATTATGGTTACTATCTTGGATTATATCCATGTTTTGATCTTCCTTCTTGAATTTTGCTCCACAATTGATTATTATGGAGTATTTTTGAGCTTGGATAAACTAAAGTACGAATCCCTAATCTTTGTTCTTTTATCTTACTGGATTCGTTTTCTTTAAAATATTTTTATCATCCTCAGTCCTAAATGCTGATATAACTTAATATTTTTGGCCTATAATGCAATGATAAATGATTACTTGATGAATATCTTTAGCCTGTAATGCAAAAATGAATGATTACCTGATGAATATCTTTGGCCCGTAGTGCGAAGATGGACATGTGTTGAGATGAACATGACCAACTGGTGATACAAATGAATATCTTTGGCCCGTAGTGCAAAGATAAATATTTGATTTGAGATAATTATTGATTGATGTCACAGGGATAAAATATTGATGATGGACTTTTAAATCATAGAAGATAGTAGACTTCATTCTCTACTTAACTCTTCTAATGAATTGTTATTTTCGCTGCGAATATTGATCAAAAACTTTTGTCCATTATATTTTATCTGATTTATTGAAGGCTAACAATAATTTGTTTTTCATTATATTAGTCATAATATTCTTTACTGGGCTAGTTGAGCTCATCCTTTTCCTTTTTGTTCCATTTTCTTCTTAGGAGGCGAGAATATAGCTGGTACTAGTCGGGGTGTGGAGTGATGGTTCAAGGCAGTTATTATAGCAGTCCTCACTATTTTATAAAATAGTGTATCAATAATTATAATAAGAACTTTATTTGAGTTTGGATATTTTTTATAAGATAATATTTGTACTAAAACTCATAGCGCATGTGTTGTCATATTTTGCACGACAATTGTATTAATGAAGTTTATATTTAGTTTCTGTACCATGTATTTGGCGACTCATAATTGGTTGTGTGGACCTATTTTGGGGGCGTCACAGATAATAGTGTCAGTGTGGCCAGAGGGAACAACAGCAGACAAGATAGAATTACGAAAGATGATGACGTCGTGGTGATTTGAGTGAGGGAGGTTCCAGTTTGAAGTGTTGATAATATCAACAACTCATGCAGTAGTAGGAAGTCAAGAATTGGTGAGCAAGGAACTAGATAGGTTTATGGCAGTGCCATTGAGCCAAGGGTAGTCAGTCCTTTTTGCCATCCAACACTACTGGAGTTCTCATTTTATCCTTCCCAAGGCTGTCATCCGATCCATACAATATATTTTATGTCGGTTCTTGTGGAAAGGAGCTTTGCTTTCCCATTATGGAGCAAAGGTTTCATTGAAAAAAGTTAGTCTCCCTACTAAAGATGGTGGTTTAGGCTTAAAATGCCTCTTAGATTGGAACAAGTCTCTCACCCTTCTTCATCTTACCCGCCTTTTGCATGCTCAACAAAGATCTCTCTGGGCTAAATGGGTTCAGTCCACTTTTCTAAAAGGAATGTCTAGTGGTCTTTATCCTATCCATGCCATTACATCGCATGAATATGATAAAGAGGGGCATCTGTAGACACTCAAAAGTTTACATTCCTGTTAATAACCTTGCATGAAGGTAAAATCGTCTTCCAGAGATAACACTAGAAGTTAAATCAGCTTAATCCCGGAGACAACCCCGGGATACTCAGTTTCAATCCCGGAGATAACCTTGAGATGCTCAGTTCCAACCTCGGAGATAACCCCGAGGGATGCAGTTCCAATTCTGGCGATAACCCTTGAAAAAGTAAGTTTCAACCCCGAATACAATCTCGAGAGGTCAAGCACACCTTAGAGACAACCCTAAGGACATTCAGCATGCACAGCAGTCCAATCTCAAAGATAACCCTGAGCAACGACTGCTACATCTGCGCAGAGCCGGAGATAACCCCAGTGAGGGAAAAAATTGTCATTTTTCCACCTCGATACTACATTCACGTCGTCTCAACATCATTTCAATCCACATTTTGTACAGAAGTGTCCCATAAGGACCATAGCTCAAATCCCGACTGACTACTACACAAGACAACACACCGGATAGAATTTGAAGACTTGAAGATTTGGTTATGGACCCATCTTCCTGACTTCTTACAACCTCTAATCCTATGTCATTTTGTAGCTCTCAAAAATAGCATTCCGGAAAGGTACAGTACACCCTCATCGGATGCCCGGATTGTAAGTTATGAAGGTTCAAGCGGACAGCGCGTTGTACGAGTGCACATACTTTGAGATAATGGAACTCTGTCCATTTCAACTTATAAACACTTCTAGAATGCTCTAAACTGAGTGATTCTTCTTTCTAAACACTTATAAGCTCGTGTTTTGCTACATACTGAAATATAACCGGTGGAAACTGATTTTTCAGGCGTCAAAAGCTATCTGAAGTTTTCTTGGCAGCCCACTGTAACATATTTCAAAATTTTAAGCTTTTTATCACTTATATATATATATATATTTACATTTAAGTTTGGCCTAAAAATAACTTCGTGGCTCTTTACCACTTATATATATATATAAAGCTTTTATATATATATAACGGTTATTCAGCCTTGTGCTAGATTTGCTTAAAT
Organism: Panax quinquefolius; assembly: GCA_020205615.1. NCBI lineage: Eukaryota > Viridiplantae > Streptophyta > Magnoliopsida > Apiales > Araliaceae > Panax > Panax quinquefolius. Next base: position 58,863 of record JAINUW010000118.1, read on the forward strand.
CTGGCTATTTCTCACTTTGACCGGTTCATGGTGACTAAACTGGAACCGTTGAAGCTGGAATGGTTTAGATTTACTCAAATCTAGTTCTTTTTCTAGCTTTTATCAGCCTACAGGCTAGATTTGCATAAATCTGGCTATTTCTCACTTTGACCGGTTCATCATGACTAAACTGGAACCGGTGATGCTGGAATGCTTAGATTTACTCAAATTTAGTTCATTTTCTAGCTTTTGCACATATTTCTTTGTTATGTGAGCCTAGGAATTATGTGATCACAGATTCAGCTTCTTAATCTAGATTTGGTTCCCATAATGGACATTTTCAGTTGCAGCCAACTTGTAAATTATCTACGGTATTTAAATTTCCTTAGATGGCTATCATGCCCACAAGGAGTTCGGCGCTGCTATGTATCTTATTTTCTCGAAGATGCTTCACATCTCAAAATTAAAAGCAATCAAGCCAAAAGCATAATAAAATGGAAGTATCAAAGGACTCAATTACTATTGAGCACAAGGATTTTAAAAACCTGTTTTACAACCATCACTGCTATATCTTGTTAAAATTTAACTTTTATACAAAAGTCAAACCATTTGTATATAGGTGCGAACGAGACATAACACTACTTCCAAATAACTGCACATAGACCTACACACACATACAAACAGATAAAAGTTTAATGAAAAGTGGCGGTAACTGTGTTATCATGGAAGTCGGGGGGTGCCTAACACCTTCCTTTTGCTTAATCAAGCCCCCAGACCCTAATGAATTTTAGTTTTGCAGACCAGTTAAGCAGTGTCACGTCACTAGGTCTTTGTGCAAACCTCTTCTCGGTTGAGTTGGTGCAACCATTTAAAAATACCAACTGGCGACTCTTACAATCAAATCGTCGATATATACATGTTGGACCTTTTCAAACTTATTTTTTCAAACAAATCTCACCTAACATGAGAACACCAATAGACAAGAACAAAAAGGGACAAATAAAAATCCCGACGTCGACAAAGGCCATTGATAACAATTTTCATCCATTGCCTGCAACCATTTAAAAACAAAAGACAAAGATCAACAAATAAAAGATAAATATATACGTTCAAATTAAGACTAAATTGATTGAAATCAATATTAGACAATATTAGAATAAATAATTCCCCGGCTGAAATTTAAGTAGGCATACTTAGAAGGGGGGTTGAATAAGTGTAGGAACAAACAATGTCGAACTTTTGACCAAATAAAAATTCCTTTGGATATTCAATGCAGGAGGTTAGATTCTAAATCCTTATAGATTAAAATGTTAAGACAAGATGTGGAGTTGATTTAAAACTTTTCAAAATGCTTAATATAGAAACTTAATCTTTTTTAGAATGTGATTATGTGAATATAATTTGTTGAATCAGTTTTGTAAATTTAAAGATATGGAATGCAGGCTGCTGGATTAATAGTTAACTAAGTGATGAGAAATTTCAGCACAATAAGCAATCACATGAACACAAGAATTTTTACGTGGTTCAACTACTACCCACTATAATACTAGCCTAATCCACGTCCAATACCAACTAGTATTTGAGACTCACTTTTATTAAACAACTTCGATTACATTACAAGTCTCAACCACTCGAGCAGCTTTGCATAACGTAAAGTATTGTAGATTGATCATCTATAGTACTTGATTTTGTTGGGTTATCAGTTTAATATTGGTAACTCTAGTGGAGGTTCTACAGTCCTTAGTGACTGCTCATTATAAATTGTTTATCCAGTTGGATACATTGATAGTCGTTGAATTCATATATATCTGTTGATTTATATTGAATTATCGTTCTTATTCCAAGAATTTTTGATATTCATTATTCATGATATTATTCTTAAACTTTGAACTATCTCAAAGATGATACTTCGATAATTCAAACTTGTGATATTATATTCTTCACCCTTGTTGTATATTACTTGCTGGGCAATTTGTGCTCATCCATGCTTATTTAAAACCTTTCAGTTAAGGAAGAACAGGGTGGTGTCTCTGGAACAAACAAGGGCAAAGGCAAGGCTACCGACAAGCTTGTCCCTTTTATGTTTAAGACTAATATGTTGTATGAAGACTATTTTTAGACTATGTTTAAGCTTAAGTAGGATTATGTAATAAGTCTTTATTCGATATTATTATGTAATCTATTAAGTATTGTAGGTTGTGAGACTTGGGGGAATAATTATAATAAATCATTGTATATTATTCTAAATTTAGATCTTCTGTTGTGAATGTGTTATTTAGTTATTATGGTTTTACCATGAGAACGTGATGAACCAAAATTGAGTGACCAAGTGGAGGTCCGAATTTGGGGGCGTCATAGGTTGGTATCAAAGCCGTAGTTATAAACCTTAGGGGCGAGTGTCCTTAGATTATAACTCGGAGAACTTAGAAGTTAGGAAGGAGATAAAACTCATGTAGAGTTTTCCTTGAGAGACTTAGTGTGTTATGAAATATAACTTCATTCTTTACAATGAACTTATGTTTATTTAACATTCTGATGGAGTTATTGTTTGTGTTATCTTATGTTAGTGATTGTAGGATGACTGACATGGGAAGACCTAGTCGAGTAATAGAGGAGGAACCGCGTGATATCCACGTAATCTATGAGACACCCTTGATAGCAGAGCCTATTTCAGTAGTGGCCCCTATTGATGATGACGATGAAGAAGAGGTGGAGTCTGATCCGGAGGAGGAGCCTTAGGAGGATGAGCCCGAGCCTATGATGGACTCTGACGAGGCTACCTTTGAGGATCGGATGTTAGGAGAGTATGAGTAGATTTTAGAGTTAGGGTGTAGAGTGGAGGAGATAGAGGCTGAGGCTAAGGAGAGGGATTCTGCGTTCCAGTAGTTGAGGGACGAGGACTATCAGAGAAAACTAGTGATGCAGGAGATGGAGGTGGAAATTGCTCACCGTAAGGAGGCAGGGATCCAGATGGGAGCTTTGTTTCGCCGAGCGGTGGCGAGGAATGTAGAGATAGCATGAAAGCTGGAGGAATTAGAGTAGAAGGTTTTGAGTGAGGGGACGGAGAAGGAGGCTCTCCGAACTCAGTTAGAGATAGAGGTGATGGATAGGATTCACTTCGAGGAGAAGTGGGAGGAAGCTAATGATAGAGCAGATGATCTAGAAGATGAGGTGTGGTGCAAAAGAATGAAGATGAATAAGATGGGCTATGATCTACGCACGGCCATGGAGAGATTGATCGACGGGGTAAATCACTACCCAGCTGAGCAAGGACAAACTCGACATACCATAAGCCGAGACATGGTGGTGCACATTACGCAGAAGGAATATCAGAGCGCCGTGGAGCATGGGATGTTAGATTGAGTCTAGAGGATGAAGACTAGTAGTTACAATATTTTGTTTATGTGGTGGTTAATATGTTGTTGTAATCTCAGTCTTTTGGGTAAGATGTGAGATAGTGGTAAACCCCCAAACTTCTGAAAAGTGTTAAAGGGTTAATAAGTTAGTATGTCCCCATCTTTTGTGATAATAGGGGATATGTGATATCATTTATAGCAGTATGCTAGGAAAAAACATGTAATGTAACCATTTGGCATATGAATATAAATGATCTTATTTCAGAAACGTGTTATAAACCTGTAGTTCTTTTCTATTGTGAAATGTCTAAGTATGATAATTAAATAATAAAATGAAAAAAATTGGTGATGTAGAAAATGCCGCCCAGACGTAGAATAACTGTCCCAGAAGAGTCAGTTAATGATGAGAGAGGTCCAGTAGATCTGATACAAAGACTGGTATATTTATTTGGAGAAGCTCTGAGGGGAAGAAACGAACCCGTACCACCCGTTCCCCAAGTTGTCCCAATAAGAACCTTCAAAGACTTTAAGAGTGTAAGACCCCCAGAGTTCATGGGAACCACTGACCCGATAGTTGCGCAAACATGGATCTAGGAGATCGAGAAGGCCTTCACTATTGCTCGCATGGGTGAAGACCAGAAGAAAATATTTTCCAGAAACATGATGAGGGGAGAAGCGAACTATTGGTGGGAAACTAATCAGCAGAGAGCGGGAGAAGGAATGATAACATGGGAGAGGTTTACGATGCTATTTTTCGAGAATTATTTTCCGAAGAGTATGAAGAGTAGGATGGAAGTGAAGTTCCTAGAGTTAAAACAAGGTGATATGACGGTGGCGCAATACGCAGCTAAGTTCAGTGAACTAGTGCGATTTGTGGAGCACCAAGTTGTGGATAAGGAAAGAAAGGCGAGACATTTGGAGAAAGGGTTGAAGTCATGGTTGTATAGTAAGGTATCAGTCTTCCAGATTGATTCCTTTACAACATTTTTGGAGAAGGCAATCATTGTGGAAGGTGGCAGTGAGGCCTTAAGTCTATATCATAAGGAGAAGAAGAACAAGAACACTGGTAGTGAGCATCGTTGAGGAAGCAGCAGAGGAGGAAGTAACTCTGGAAAGAGGAAATGGGAAAAATATAACAACAGAAGCAATAATCAAGGTGGGAGTTGTGACGCCCCCAAAATTTAGGTATACGTCACCCATCTTGGGTCGCCACTTACATGGTACATAAATTAAAATACAACTTACTAATATAACTGTCGTGTACAATACGACATAAACTGTGAGTTTGAATACAAATATTGTCTACTAGATATTATACAAACTCAAAAGGAGTCCTCATTACAACTATTATCACACTATTTCACTGAATAGTGAGGACTACTAATGCTATCTTCAGGACCATCACCGCTTCCCGACTCGTCCCAAATTTATGTTCTCATTTTCAAGAGAACAAGTGAAAGAAAAGGTGAGCTCAACTAGCCCAAGAAGAAATATTATGACTAAGATAATGCGTAATAAATTATCATTAGCCTTCAACATGTTGTTAAACCGATAAAATACAATAGACAAACCGGTTTAATCTGCAATGAATATGCAATCCATTAAAAGAGTCAAGTAGAAAATAAAGTCTACTATCTCTTCTAGATTAAAAGTTCATTGTTGATATTTTATTCCTGTAATACTTATCAACAGTTCTTTGTTATACTCAAGACAATTAGAACCTTCATCACTTGTTTTCACCTGTACCACCAAAGATGTTAGTTAAATTCACAATTCATATTTATAATAATATGAATCAACAGTTCCTTCTTGCCACAAAGGCTTAATAAAATGTTTACTCAATATCCTTATCCCAAGGCTAAAGATATTCCAATGTAATAACAATGATCATACCAATCATTGTTCTACACCTTTGCACCACGTACAAAGATATTCAACTATAAAACCAATTCTTCGAGACTCAAACCTAAATAAATAGTTCCCATCATCGAATCATCCCCGCACTATGGCCAAGGATATTCGTTAGTATCACCAAATGGTCATGATCATGTCATACACCTGCCCATCTTTGCACTACACGTCAAGGCTATCAATTAACAATTCATCTTTGCACGTAAGCCAAAGATAGTCGACCACATATCATCTTTTCACTATAGGTCAAAAACATACAACCAGTAAAACCAATAACCAACAAAGATAATAAAGAATATATGAAAGCGCAAATGGATTTCCACCGCCATGCAGTAATCCCACTTGTATGCATTATTTTCACAATTTAATAAGGAATGAATATAAAGGATCATTCACCATGCATGTGGTAATCCACATAGACAAAGTTATTCCAATGTAATAATAATAACGGAACCAGTCGTGTGAAATTCACACAATCAAATGGATGATCCAATGTAATAATAAATGCTTGAATAATAAACAATGGAACCCTGTGTCCTGTAAAACACACGCATGTGATATTCCAATGTAATAATAAATGCGGAATAATAAACAATGGAACTGTGTCCTGTAAAACACATGCATGTGATATTCAAATGTAATAATAAAGAATGGAATAATGTAAGAAGATCACCAAGTATAGGGGATTCACAGATACAAAGTTATTCCAATGTAATAAATAAGAATGGAATAACATAAGGATTTCACCAAGTATAGGTATGCACGCATATACAAAGTTATGTATAGGGTATACCACTTTTTAAAGTTATTCCAATGTAATAATAATGAATGGAATAATGTAAGTTTCTCTTCATGAATAAGAAAGAATAACACCCCTTATGAGTACAACAAATAATACCCCTTACAGTAAAAAGACATCGGATATCAAAGTAGTGAAGTACCGTAATATTCTTCTTCTTTCTCTCTATAGATTTTTCTCTCTATAGCTTCTCTCTATAATTTCTCTCTAGAGTTTCAAAGTGAATTCAGTAAGAAAATAATGTAGGAATGAGCTTCTATTTATAGGAAAATAGAATGCATAGTAATTAATCCATGAACGGTCCGTATTGATTTACTTTAACTGATGGTCCATATTTAAAGCAAAATCTTTAAATAAAATATAATATATTCTATTTATATAAAAACATTTTACTATGCAAACACTATGCAACACTATGCAAAACACTATGCAACACTATGCATAATAAAATATAATATATTCTATTTATGTAATAACTTTAATAAAGTATTCTCGCTTTTATATAAAAGATGTTTCATTTTATTACGTTAATAATACTGAATAAAACAAAACGTAATTATCGCTATAATAATTCATATTATTAATCGACAATAATGGAATCAAACTGAGTGACTTCTCACATAAGCATCAATAATCAATACCGCAAGTTACTATGCAACCACACGACATCGTACTTTTACTACCGAGTAGTTCAACAAGATCAACCAGTAAAACTTCCGTCGTTATTTCAATAAAATATTTTTGTCATTTTCTCAATCCGACAATAATTTGTAGGGTCCACCAATGATTGAGTAGTTATACGAATATTCCCCGCTAAACCTAATATTCCCCCACCAATCGAATATAATATAACCACTTGCATACTTTGCAAAATTTATAAATACTACCCACAACTATAATATTATCTCAAATTCACACCATAATATTAAAAATTATTTCGACAAAATTTAAATCTTTATTGATAAAATCTGGGGTCTCACAGGAGTGACCAGTGAAACATCAAGAAAAGGACTGAAACTTGTAACAAATGTGGAAGAAGTCACCAGGGAGAGTGTTGGAAGAGAAAGAACACCTGCTATAATTACGGCCAGGAGGGGCACATTTTGTCAAATTGCCCAAAGCCAAAGAAGATCAGGGGATGTTTTGCTTGTGGATCAACAGAGCACCAGATAAAGGATTGCCCGAAGAAAGGAAGTGGTGGAGCTAGCGGAAGCCAGGGAGGAGGAAGCAAGTTAATGATTGGTGGACCTGCGCAACCCAATCGATCGACTGCTCGAACCTTTAACATGACCATCCAGAACGCAGTAGCTGTGAAGGATGTGGTGTCAAGTATAATCCCAATCAATAATATAAATGCTTATGTATTATTTGATTCGGGTGCTACCTGTTCGTTTGTATCCGAAAAATTTGCTAGTAAACTTAGTACACCCCGAGAATGTTTAGAAGATCCTTTGAATATAGAAGTAGCGAATAAAGAAATAATCCCTGTAGAATACGTCTATCAGAATTGTCGTGCAAACATTAGGGAACATGAACTAAGCGTCGACTTGATTCCTATTAGACTGGGAGAATTAGACGTAATATTGAGAATGGATTGGTTATATAACCATGCAGCAGTAATTGATTGTCAGAACAAATGTGTGAACCTTCAGACTCCTAGTAAGTCTAAGGTAGTGTTTTATGGTAGCTCATCACTTAAGTAATCGTGTTGAGTTACGATGATGCAGGCCAAGAAATTGTTAAAGAAAGGATGTGTAGGTTATTTAGCTTACATCGTGGATACTCGAAAAAAGGGAGTAGAGATTAAAGATATACCCGTAGTGAGTGAATTTCAGGATGTGTTTCCAGACGATCTGCATGTTCTTCTACCAGACAAAGAAATTGAATTTGTAATAGACTTAGCACCGGGAACGGCACCGATTTCAAAAGCTCCATATCGTATGGCGCCAGTAGTAATGAAGGAATTGATGATATAACTTCAAGAGTTATTGGATAAGGGTTACATTCAACCGAGTGTGTCTCCTTGGGGAGAAACAGTGTTATTCGTTAAGAAAAAGGACGGATCGATGAGGCTCTGTATCGATTATCGAGAATTGAACAGAGTAACAATCAAGAATAGATATCCACTACCGAGGATAGACGACTTATTTGATCAACTAAATGGAGCAAAATGTTTCTCGAAGATCGACCTACGGACGGGATATCACCAACTGAAAGTGCGAGATGAGGACATACCAAAGACTGCGTTTCGAACCCGTTATAGACATTATGAGTTTTTGGTAATGTCATTCGGTTTAACTAATGCTCCGACAGCATTCATGGACTTGATGAATCGAGTTTTCAAGCCATACTTGGATAAATTCATAGTAGTTTTCATCGACGACATTTTGATCTACTCGAAGACAGAGGAAGAACACGCTGAACACCTGAAAATTGTTTTGGAGGCACTACGAAAGGAGAAGATGTATGTGAAATTCTCTAAGTTCGAATTCTGGATGAAGAAGGTTCAATTCTTAGGCCACGTGGTGGATGAGAATGGAATCTCAATAGACCCCGAAAAGGTCGAAGCAGTAAGTAATTGGGAACAACCAAAAACTCCGACGGAGGTGAGAAGTTTCTTAGGGTTAGCTGGGTACTATCGAAGATTCATCTAAGATTTTTCAAAGATAGTGACCCCGTTAACTAATCTGATGAGGAAGACAGCGAAATTTGTATGGACCGACAAATGCGAAGAAATTTTTCAAGAGTTGAAGAAGAGATTAAGCGAGGTGCCTGTATTATCATTACCAGATGATTCGGGAGGATTTGTGGTGTATAGTGATGCGTCGAATAGAGGAATTGGTTGTGTGCTTATGCAACACGGTAAAGTCATTACGTATGCATCACGACAATTAAAGGATTACAAAAAACGATACCCTACTCATGACTTAGAGTTAGCGGCAGTAGTTTTTGCGTTAAAAATATGGAGACATTATTTATACGGGGAGAAATGTGAGATATACACGGACCACAAGAGTCTAAAATATATCTTCACACCGAAGGAGTTAAATATGCATCAGAGAAGGTGGTTAGAATTAATCAAAGATTATGACTGTGAGATTCTTTATCACCCGGGGAAGGCGAATGAAGTTGCCGACGCTCTGAGCAGGAAAGGAAGGGAGAAATTGTTTTAACTGACAACTTAGGAGGAGTTAATAAGAGATATGGAGAAGTTGGAAATAGAGGTGAAGGGACCCGAGAGGTCTGAAGAGAAGTTATTTGTAATGGAAGCTTGTCCGACATTGTTGGATAGAGTAAAGGAAACACAAGAGAAAGATGGAGAATGTGAGAAAAGCAGGAGAAGGATCATGAAATCCAAAGCTTGCTATTTATAGGACTTGAAGGATCACGTGAATAGATAAAGACGGTATCTTAAGATATGATGGGAGAGTGTGGGTACCGGCAGTGGCCTAGTTAAGAGAGGAAATTTTGCACGAGGCACACAATAAGACATATTCCGTTCATCCGGGAGGCACTGTAACGCCCCAGGAATTTTGGATTTTTGAGAACTAAATTTTTATTTGATTATGTGGATTAAATGAATTTAATTAATTAATTATGGGAGTAAGCTATTTAAAGGTCGTTCTATGACCTAGACATATCGGAATGTCGTAGTATTTTGGCTATGTGGTAGAATTAAAGTGTTTGAATTTCCAAGACGAAAATAAAAACTTTTCGAGATATTTTCTGAAAAACACTATTCACGCATTTCTGCTCGGGAATTATTTTTGAACTTCCGAGAAATACGTAATGATAGAATATCGAGGCAAGATGGAATATCCAATAATATTTTAGTTATGGAAAATGCAGTTTTTCGCCTGCGGACTTAAAAACCTAACGGTTAGGAAAAAGTGATTTCCGAGAAGGAAAAGGGAAGGTGTATAATGAGTTAAAGTGATGTTCGTATAATACGTAGGTATTATACGAGGTAATTAATACGAGTATAATATGAGGTATTATACGAGTATGTATGATTGATGGTATGTCATACATGAATAAGTATACGAGTTAGAATACGAGATTAATATGTAAATTATATATTATAAGGCTTTAAGCCAAATGTAATGGACTTGTAGGATTGAGTAAGAAACTATAAAGTCCAATGAGATATTGATAAGGCCCAAGTGTAGGAATGTGTATGCCCAATGCAAGCTAATGGTAAAGCCCAAAGAATTGTTAATGCAAGCCCAATGTATAAGTTAGGTTAATTAAACCTTAAGCCCAAAATAAGATCCAATGGATAAAGCTTGATCCATGGGGCATCCCATGGGTGAATTGGTAACCAAGAATTAAGTGTGATGAGTAAGTAGACTTAAGGGTTAAGCAAAGGATAAGTTAAGTAACTTAAAAGCTAAATAAAGTGCTTATGTGTGATGAGAAAGTAAAGTGCTTAAGTGCGGTGGCCAAGTTTACTTAATAAGCTAGGTAATGAATAGTAAGGAGGTGGAGTGGCTTAATGACCAAGTAGACTTGATGGCCAAGTGTTATGGGGAGCAAGTTAACTTAGTGTTTAAGCTAGGAATAGTAAGGAGGTGATTAAGGAGGTGGGATGGCCTAATGACCAAACTACCCTAACCTAGCAAGTCCTATAAATAGCAAGCTTTGGATTTCATTTGTTCCTTGTTCAAAAATACCAACAAGTTGAGAGCTTATTGGTTAGAGAGAATAAGTGAGAATAAGGTAGAAAAGCTAGAAAGCTAGTTTTCATAATTTAAGAAGCAAGAATGAGAACAAGGATTAATCAAGTGATCTTCATAGGTAAGGACTTAAACCATAATTATCTTTCTCTTCCAGTGGTAAGGAGATGGGTAGTGGTAGAACATGTATGCTAAGGAATGATAAGAATGATTAATCAATAGACTTAAGCCGTATAAGTCATTAATAAGTGATTCCAACTTAATTAAGTTATGAATTTATGAAGAGCTTATATGAACTACTCATATGTGTACCTTAATAAGATTGTATGATAATAAGAAGCAAGAATGGTGGGTAAAAGACTTAATCTATAATAAGTCATGAGAAAGGAAGTCATAAGTAGTTTATACTTATATAAGTTATAAACTCACAAAGAACAAGTAATAACTTATCATGTTTATAAGTTAATGAAGTATGTATGTTAAGATGTTAGTATGATGTATTGAATCCATTTGAAACGATGAACAAATCATAAGAAATGAAGTTAAGGCGAAATTCACGAGTTTGGACGATAATCGTCGAATTTGTGAAAATCTCGGAATGGAAGTCGAATTTTGATATTGAGCTTGGAAACATTGGTTTTCAATGGAGATAAGTCATATTTGACATTATAGAGTTGAAGACTCAAAAATGACCGAATTCCGACTTAGAATGAAGAAACAAGCGTTGAACGTTCACGAACGTTTATCATTTTTTTTAAAAATGAACTAATAGCTGAAATTTTAGTAAACGAAGTCAAATAGATAAAATTCTTATATGAACACGTAGAGTATGGAATTTGTGAACCGTAGGCTTTTGAATGAGCCAATTCGGACTTATAACAAAGAAGTTATGCGTCCGGGAAGTTCACAAAATTAAAAATCTGCAACATTTTTCTAAGGCATAGAGTTGGCGCCGCGACGCCAACCCAAGGCCAAATGGTGGCGCCGCAACACCGTAATGTTGTCGTGGCATCTTGCTAACTCACGCTGCCAAGTGCGAGATGAAGAGTTAAGTGTGGTAAGCCATGGCCTCCCGTAGTTTTGATAGACAAGAATGTTTACAAGTATAGAATGAAAGATAACTCATTAGTAATGAACTAAGGTGTTAATATAACATTGTTAAAATATTGTTAGACACTTAATGTATGATGACTAAAGGTTAATAATCAATTGAAGATGAACATAATGAGAACAGTGTAATGTGTTAAGCCGGCTATAGAAAGTTGTTGACAAATGACGATCGAGTGTACTTAACAAATGACGATCGAGTTTCGATTAATAATGTTAGTAAGTCGCGAGGAAGGATGATTAACTCGAAACGAGTTCTATTAATGAAGTAAATCCACATAAGACATAGAAGAGAAAGAAGTTGGTAACAATAATGTAAAATATAATGGCAAGCTGGAACCAACAAATAACAAATCTAATACAGGATTAGATTGAGAAGATGGGTAAGATTCATTAGGAACCATGTATGTTCATTCATGACCTAATGTGGAATGTTATGTGGTTATGTGTTGTAGAGGCCGTAAAGACTGAAAGGAAACGTTATTTTACTGTAGCAGACGCTGAAGGCAAGTTTTTCTTAAAACACTTGTCTAACCTTCGTGTTAGCCAAGTTTTCTGTGATTCATGTTATGAGAAGCATGAAGTGTTTTACTAAAGGGTCGATGCCAGTTTTATCTCGGCTAGACTAATCTTAAAGAGTTGATTGATTTATTTACAAGTCTTTCAATATAGAATTGTTAATTCTATCCTACGCTAATTGTTTGGTACGGATTCAAGGTAAGCCTAAGTATGGATAAACAAATGTATTTTCATCGATTATTCGATGGGCACGCGAGGTTGCCAAAACTTAAATGTACATACGTTTAACAGGATGTAGTGTTGATCAACATAGAGTACTATGGGCTGATCACCCAGAAGTGCTCGTAAGATATATCGGACTTACGGACTTAGTGTCGGGTTGTCCTTTTCAAAGAAAATATGAAATGCTCATGGTCTTGAGCCAGAATTGATGTTTTACTGAATATTGTTATTGTAAAACGTTTTGAATGAAAAGAAATGCTATTTTGAATTATTGATAGTACTCCATAACTATTATCCAATTATTGAAGATATATGATTCCTATGTTTCAAGCATGTTGTTTAAAAGAAATTATTGTACTTGCAGAGCTTGTTGTGCTCACTCTTGCTTGAACCATATGAATGCAGCTAGGACCGAAGGAACTGAGGGATCTGACAAGGATAAAGGCAAGACAAAGATGAACGATTAGTTTACGTTGTAATAAACTAGTAAGTTGTATATATTATAATATGATGAACAAAGAATGTAATGGTTTTAGAACTTGGGAACGGGATATAATATTATTAATGTAATAAGAATGTCGTTGATACACACATTTTGATGTCGTTTCAATAGAATGAATGTACAGTTATGAGTACCGTGTAACACCATCTGTTGGATTGGAAGATACCCGAATTTGGTGGCGTCACAGGTTGGTATCAAAGCATTAGGTTATAAAACTTAAGGGGGGAAGAACCTTAGGCTAATAACCTTGTTAAGGAAGAAAAGTATAAAGGAACTAAACTCAAGCTTTACTTCAGTCGAATGAGTCAATAAGGTATTGAGGAAACTCGGTACCGAAAGATTTAAAAGATAGAAAGTAACCCTAAATAAATTAAATGTGATTTGTGCTTATACTATTATATATTATGTACTAATCAACATATGTGTTATTGTAGGATGTCGATCGATAGCTTGATGTATAGAGATATACACGCGGTGAGTGAAGAAATTGTGAACAGAGTATAGCCTGTACTTATGCCGGTGGCGGAGGTACCATTAGTGATTCTAGAGGAGTCGGAGACAGTGAAGTACTTTTCTGAGGAAGACTACTCCGATGGAGATATGGATATAGCGTCATATCTTAATATGATGGTCTACGAGGAGGAGGAAATGGAGGTAACATCGGTTAATACGATGGTACCTACACTAGAGTCAATACCTCCAGATGTAATGAGAGCATTGTATTTAGCAGTGCTTGACAGGAATGTGCAACTGAGTACAGTTGTGCAGAATCAGATTGAAGAGATTAATTATCTCCATGAAGCTAAGGTGTCTGCAGAAGAAGATTTTCAGTCAGAGCATGATAGGAAGGTGCTTATGATAGAGTAGGCTAGGGATTATATGAACGAGGTGGTAGAGCTTCGTAAGAAACTAGAGGAGAAGGACCGAAAGATAGCACGGATGTCTTACATCCATAAGAGTGCTCATAAGGATTTCAAGCTTAAAGTTGCTTGTTATTCCATAGAGTCGGGGCAGACTCGACATACTATTAGTCGGGATACTGTAGCGAAGATTGCGAATGAGAAACACGAGGACACTATTATACATTATTAGAAAGCTAGAGTTATAAATATGTGTGTAGTGATGTAAAACCCTTTTTTATATAACAGGGTAGTTTTTTTGTAAATCCCCACTTTTGAGAAGTTCAATTATGGGATAGAAATGTACTAGCCGTTGGCTATAGAAGTAAAGTGTAAATAGTTTCAGACTATGAAGAAGCATATGAATATATTGAAGTTTTCATTTAATATGCTTTGTTATGGTATGAGTTGTTATGAGACGAATAATAATGAAGTAAGTAAATAGATAATAATGAAATTCTATTTAATCAGAAAATGCCGCCAAGTAGAAGACAACATAATCAGGAAGCAGAATCACGTAATGAAAATCAAGGGGGGGGGGTCAAAACAACCCTATGCAAGAGTTCGTTAATTTATTAATGGTTGAATTTAACTAAACCGGGGGTAGAGTAACCGCCGAACCTAGGTTAGCCAGAATGACTACCTTTAAAGAATTTAAAAGCGTAGGTCCGCCGTAATTCAAAGGAACGATGGACCCATTAGCAACCCGGACATGGGTAAAGGAAATAGAGAAGGCGTTTGTTATTACAAACATAGGTGAGGCGCAAAAGACTTCTTTTGCGACTTACATGATAAAAGGGGAAGCCAACTTTTGGTGGGAGGCTCACAGGTGGTGAGGCTAGAACAGATCTTGATAACGTGGGAACAATTCAAGAAGGTTTTCTTCGAGAATTATTTCCCTACAAGCATGTAAGGGAGGATGGAGATTACGTTCTTAGAACTTAAACTAGGGGACATGACGGTTCCCCAATACGCGACAAGATTCAATGAATTGGCAAAGTTTTCTCCGCATCAAGTGGACACTGAGGAGAGGAAGGCTCGTAGGTTTGAGCAGGGCCTGAAACCCTGGCTCTATAGTAGGATTTTGGTGTTTCAGATTGTTTCCTATGGGGCCATTCTGGAAAAGGTGATTATAGCAGAGGGTGGTAGTGAGGCGTTGACTCAATACCACAAAGAGAGGAAGAATAAGAGCAAGGGATAGGGAAGAACTAAGGCAGAGAATGCCAGTGGCAGTATGTCAAAAAGAAATAATTTTAACTCCGCGAATACTGGAGTGGGACAAGGGGATCCTAAGTTTAAGATCGAAGTGTGTAAGACATGTGGAAAGACTCATCTAGGAGTCTGTCTGAAATTGATTATAAGTATCTTTAAACATTACGGTAGAGAATGGGGAAATAACTTTCGTTGATTATATTCGTGGAAATAGTTTCATAGATAATAATGGTAAGCAAGTATTGATAGACAAGTATCGATAATGTTGATAGAATTTGAAGTAATTCTCGGTATGAATGGGTTAATTAATCATAAAAGTTTAATAAATTGTTAGAATAAAAGTTTGAATGTTCGGTTTTCTAAGAAAATCCGAGGTAGTAATTTACGGTAATAAAATACCGCGACGCAGAAGCTAAGGTAATAAAATATCTCCATGAAGCTAAGGTGAATTGTTAGTAATTTTACGGTAATAAAATATCTTCATGAAGCTAAGGTGTCTACAGAAGCAGATTTTGAGTCAGAGCATGATAGGTAGGTGCTTATGACAGAGCAGGCTAGGGATTATATGAACGAGGTTGTAGAGCTTCGTAAGAAACTAGAGGAGAAGGACCGGAAGATAGCACGGATGTCTTACATCCATAATAATGCTCATAAGGATTTCAAGCTTAAAGTTGCTTGTTATTCCATAGAGTCGGGGCAGACTCAACATACTATTAGTCGGGATACTATAGCGAAGATTGCGAATGAGAAACACGAAGATGTTGTTATGCATTATTAGAAAGCTAGAGTTATAAATATGTGTGTAGTGATGTAAAACCCTTTTTGTATAATAGGGTAGTTTTTTTGTAAATCCCAACTTTTGAGAAGTTCAATTGCGGGATAGAAATGTACTACCCGTTGGCTATAGAAGTAAAGTGTAAATAGTTTCAGACTATGAAGAAGCATATGAATATAATGAAGTTTTCATTTAATATGCTTTGTTATGGTATGAGTTGTTATGAGACGAATAATAACGAAGTAAGTAAATAGATAATAATGAAATTATATTTAATCAGAAAATGCCGCCAAGTTGAAGACAACGTAATCACGAAGCGGAATCACGTAATGAAAATCAAGGGGGGGTGGGGGGGGGGGTCAAAACAACCCTATGCAAGAGTTCGTTAATTTATTAACGGCTGCATTTAACTAAACCGGGGGTAGAGTAACCACCGAACCTAGGTTAGCCAGAATGACTACCTTTAAAGAATTTAAAAGCGTAGGTCCGCCGTAGTTCAAAGGAACGACGGACCCATTAGCAACCCGGACATGGGTAAAGCAAGTAGAGAAGGTGTTTGTTATTACAAACGAGGTAAAGCTTAAAAGACTTCTTTTTGCGACTTACATGATAAAAGGGAAGCCAACTTTTGGTGGGAGGCTCACAGGGTGGGGCTAGAAACGAGATCTTGATAACGTGGGAACAATTCAAGAAGGTTTTCTTCGAGAATTATTTCCCTACAGGCATGTAAGGTAGGATGGAGATTACGTTCTTAGAACTTAAACTAGGGAACATGACGGTTCCCCAATACGCGACCAGATTCAATGAATTGGCAAAGTTTTCTCCACATCAAGTGGACACTGAGGAGAGGAAGGCTCGTAGGTTTGAGCAGGGCCTGAAACCCTGGCTCTATAGTAGGATTTCGGTGTTTCAGATTGTTTCCTATAGGACCATTCTGGAAAAGGTGATTATAGTAGAGGGTGGTAGTGAGGCGTTGACTCTATAGCACAAAGAGAGGAAGAATAAGAGCAAGGGAGAGGGAGGAACTAAGGCAAAGAATGCCAGTGGTAGTATGTCAAAAAGAAAGAATTTTAAATCCAGAAATACTGGAGTGGGATAAGGGGATCCTATGTGTAAGATAGAAGTGTGTAAGACATGTGGAAAGACTTATCTAGGAGTCTGTCTGAAATGGATTATAAGTATCTTTAAACATTACAGTAGAGAATGGGGAAATAACTTTCATTGATTATATTCGTGGAAATAGTTTCATGGATAATAATGGTAAGCAAGTGTTGATAGACAAGTATCGATAATGTTGATAGAATTTGAAGTAATTCTCGGTATGAATGGTTTAATTAATCATAGAACTTTATTAAATTGTTAGAATAAAAGTTTAAATGTTCGATTTTCTAAGAAAATCCAAGGTAGTAATTTACAGTAATAAAATACCGCGACGCAGAAGCTAAGGTAATAAAATATCTCCATAAAGCTAAGGTGAATTGTTAGTAATTTTATGGTAATAAAATATCTCCATGAAGCTAAGGTGTCTGCAGAAGCAGATTTTGAGTCAGAGCATGATAGGCAGGTGCTTATGATAGAGCAAGCTAGGGATTATATGAACGAGGTGGTAGAGCTTCGTAAGAAACTAAAGGAGAAGGACCGGAAGATAGCACGAATGTCTTACATCCATAATAATGCTCATAAGGATTTCAAGCTTAAAGTTGCTTGTTATTCCATAGAGTCGGGGCAGACTCGACATACTATTAGTCGAGATACTATAGCGAAGATTGCGAATGAGAAACACGAGGATGTTGTTATGCATTATTAGAAAGCTAGAGTTATAAATATATGTGTAGTGATGTAAAACCCTTTTTGTATAACAAGGTAGTTTTTTTGTAAATCCCAACTTTTGAGAAGTTCAATTGCGGGATAGAAATGTTCTAGCCGTTGGCTATAGAAGTAAAGTGTAAATAGTTTCAGACTATGAAGAAGCATATGAATATAATGAAGTTTTCATTTAATATGCTTTGTTATGGTATGAGTTGTTATGAGACGAATAATAACGAAGTAAGTAAATATATAATAATGAAATTATATTTAATCAGAAAATGCCACCAAGTAGAAGATAACGTAATCACGAAGCGGAATCACGTAATGAAAATCAAGGGGGGGTCAAAACAACCCTATGCAAGAGTTCGTTAATTTATTAACGGCTGCATTTAACTAAACTGGGGGTAGAGTAACCGCCGAACCTAGGTTAGGCAGAATGACTACCTTTAAAGAATTTAAAAGCGTAGGTCCGCCATAGTTCAAAGGAACGACGGACCCATTAGTAGCCCGGACATGGGTAAAGGAAGTAGAGAAGGCGTTTGTTATTTAAAACGTAGGTGAGGCGCAAAAGACTTCTTTTGCGACTTACATGATAAAAGGGGAAGCCAACTTTTAGTGGGAGGCTCACCAGGGTGGGGCTAGAACAGATACGGTAACGTGGGAACAATTCAAGAAGGTTTTCTTCGAGAATTATTTCCCTACAAGCATGTAAGGGAGGATGGAGATTACGTTCTTAGAACTTAAACTAGGGAACATGACGGTTCCCCAATACGCAACCAGATTCAATGAATTGGCAAAGTTTTCTCCACATCAAGTGGACACTGAGGAGAGGAAGGCTCGTAGGTTTGAGCATGGCCTGAAACCCTGGCTCTATAGTAGGATTTCGGTGTTTCAGATTGTTTCCTATAGGACCATTCTGGAAAAGGTGATTATAGCAGAGGGTGGTAGGGAGGTGTTGACTCAATAGCACAAAGAGAGGAAGAATAAGAGCAAGGGAGAGGGAGGAACTAAGGCAGAGAATGCCAGTGGCAGTATGTCAAAAAGAAAGAATTTTAACTCCGGGAATACTGGAGTGGGATAAGGGGATCCTAAGTGTAAGATCGAAGTGTGTAAGACATGTGGAAAGACTCATCTAGGAGTCTGTCTGAAATGGATTATAAGTATCTTTAAACATTACGGTAGAGAATGGGGAAATAACTTTCGTTGATTATATTCATGGAAATAGTTTTTGGATAATAATGGTAAGCAAGTGTTGATAGACAAGTATCGATAATGTTGATAGAATTTGAAGTAATTCTCTGTATGAATGAGTTAATTAATCATAGAACTTTAATAAATTGTTAGAATAAAAGTTTGAATCTTCGGTTTTCTAAAAAAATCCAAGGTAGTAATTTACGGTAATAAATACCACAACGCTCTCGGTGTCTAACGGTGATGCAAGTTAGGAGGATGTTAAGGAATAGGTCGTTAGTTGCGTATCCACTATCGTAATAGGAGTAAGTTAGAAATTAAGAATAAATACCCATGGCCCATGGTCGATGATCTATTTGATCAGTTGAAGAGGGCAAAGAATTTTTCTAAGATAGATTTCCGTATGGGGTACAGTTGGTTGAAAGTAAGGAAGAAGGAGGAGGTACCTAAGATGTCATCTTAGGAACTATAAAACTTGTCATAACTATAAAACTCGTTATAGTTATGACAAGTTTCTGGTTATGTCAATTGGGTGGACTGATGTATGGAAGTTAGATTTTTCGTAAGAGGCGCTGAGCAAGACGGGGGTAAATTGATAAGTACCCTTATGAGGTGCTATGATTAAAAGTACCATAAGCTTCACAGGTTGGTATTGTCGATGTGACGCCCCAAAAATAGGTCCATTACATCCAACCCATTCTATAGAAATAAGTAAATATCTCTATAGAAATAAGGTTAACAGGTAATGTGATAGTGCCAATCTGAATCAAGCAAGATTTCTAAACAACGGATGTAATGAAAGTTTCTCCTAACGGAGTCTCAATAAATAGGTCAAAGTCTAATTTCTCCGTAGTCAAGTTCAAACGTTGAGCGCAAGCAAGAGAGATAAAAGAATGGGTAGAACCGGTATCTAGTAAGGTATAAACTTCGCAAGAATTTATAATTAACTAACCCGTGCTAACTTTGTTCGGGTTCCTCGCATTTTGACCGGTCACGACAAACGCTCTTCCAGGAACCGTTGACTTTGACCTTTCTAGGACATCCTTTTGAGTCATCATTCCCGCTTGACTGGGTTTCGATATCGTACAATCTCGAGCGATATGTCCTTCTTTTCCACAATTATAGCATACCTTAAACTGTTGTGGGCAGTTTGGGCTTATATGTCGCTCTTTCCCGCATTTGTAACATACGACCGGTGGTCTTTCTCCTCCCTTGGAACCAGTTGCTATTGGCGCTGACGTCTTCACATGGTTGTTGTTGAATCTCCTCTTTTTAAAATCTCCTCCCGACTCGCTTCTTTTATTTTTATGACCACGATTACCACCAGAGTGGTTACCGCCTTTGTCCGTATCCTTCTTTCTCCACTGGTTATCGTTATTTTGATGACTGCTATCTTTGGTATAATCCTGGTTATGGTCCCTCGGTTGAACGTACTCGTTATCTCGCTCTAACAACTGAGCCCTGTTGACAACATCTGAATAGAGAGAAAATTTATGAGAAATAAGAGAATCGACGTATCTTGGGGTTTCAAACCTCTAGAAACATCCGCGTCATATGTTCCTCATTCTCCACCAAATGAGGTGCAAACCTGGATAACTCCTCGAACTTCGCCTCGTACTGGGACACCGTCATGTTATTCTGCTCCAGTCTAATAAACTCCACTTCCTTCATATGATGAATACTTTCAGGGAATTACTTGTCATTGAACTGTTTCTGAAATGTCTCCAATGACATGCTGAGTGCAGCTGGATGGGTATGCTTCACAGATTCCCACCAGTAATCTGCCTCGCCACGAAACATAAAAGTAGCGAATAGAACTTTCTGTTCCTCCGTGCATCCCAAGACATCGAATATCTTGGTAATTTGTTTGACCCACGTCTCCGCCTTAATCGGATCCGGCTTTCCCCAGAATTCTGGTGGTCCCAACTCTTTGAACTGTTTGGCTGTGACCACTTGTGAATTACTATCATTTCTTCCTGTATTTTGAACATGAGTCTCCCTCGTCTGATTTTGCATGAACTGCAAAAAGCTTCTAAACATTCCCTCGTTCATCATCTGCTCAGTGGTGTTGTTCACAGGAGGTACATTGCCAGCCTGTTGCACGTTCTCCTCGTTGGTAAGTACAGGCATCTCCACGGTCTCATTTACTCCACTGTTAATATTCTCAGTCGACATTCTCAAATACTGTCATAAAACAAGGGTTAATTAAGGAAATCAATATATCACATAATATCCCTATATACTAACCAACTAACAAATAAGCTTAGGTAGGACACACTAGCGAAGGATTTACTCGTCTCTCCCCTCCTAGTTCTATTCCCCGATCTCCGCCAGAGATTATATCCCTAAGCTCTGATACCAACTGTGACGCCCCCAAAATAGGTCCATTCCATCCAACCCATTCTGAGTCGCCAAATACATGGTACAGAAATAACTACAACTTTATTAATACATTTATCATGCAAAATACGACAACATATATACTGTGAGTTTAAATACAATTATTGTCTTCTAGACAATATACATACCCAAATAAATCCTCATCACAATTATTTATACATTATTTTACAAAAATTGTGAGGACTACTAAACAACTCTCTCTAGAACCTTCATTCCATACCCCGACTAGTACTCACTACATTCTCGCCTCCTGAGAAGAAAAATGGAACAAAAAGGAAAAGGGTGAGCTCAACTAGCCCAGTAAGGAATATTATGACTAAGATAATATACAACAAATTATCGTTAGTCTCCAACAGGAAAAAATCTAATAGAATACAATAGACAACGGGTTTTAAATCAATCTTAGCAATGAAATAATAATTCATTAGAAGAGTTAAGTAGAGAATACAAACTACTATCTTCTATATATGAATTTAAAAGTTCATCGTCGATATTTTATCCTGTAACATCAATCAATATATATCTGGAATCAAATATTCATCTTTGCACTACAGGCCAAAGATATTCATCAGTTGGTCATGTTCATCTAAACACCTGTTCATCTTTGCACTACGGGCCAAAGATATTAATCAGTTGGTCATGTTCATCTCAACACCTGTTCATCTTTGCACTACGGGCCAAAGATATTCATCAAGAAATCATTCATCTTTGCACTACAGGCCAAAGATATTCAGTAATATCATCATTTAGGACTAAAGATGATGAAAAATATTTTAAAGGAAACGAATCCAGTGAAACAAAAGAACAAGTATTATGGATTCGTACTTTAAACAATCCGAGTTTAAAAATACTTCATAAATAATCATAGTGAAGTAAAATTCAAGAATGATCAAAACATGGATACAATCAAAGCTAGTATCCACAATAGATATTTTGGACAAAAAGAAGAAATTTCATTTTTCGGTGAATAGTGTCGTATTCGTGAATAGTGACGTATACGTGAATAGTGTCGTATACTTGAATAGTAACTCCGACACCAAAAGATAGAAATTTCACAAAAAAAAAAAACATCTTCACGCTTCGTGAATAGTACTCGTGAATAGTAACTCGTGAATAGTAACTCATGAATAGTAACTCCGAAATGAAAATGTTCCAAATTTGATAAAAATTTCCAACCAATATTTCGGCATAATGATATTGAAGAAATAATATCATTTTCGAATAAAATAACATCCCTTACCTCGAAAGATCAAGACTTTAAATTTGAAACAGGATATAAAGCTATGACTTGAACTTGCATAGTATAGCAACACTCAAAGTATACTCAAAATACTCACAAGAATATGCTCGATAATAGAGATAAAAACTTCGAGCGGTGTAATTTTTAATTCTAACCTAAGCACCCTATTTATAGGAAATTGCTTAGAACACCAAAACAGAAAATTTAATATAATATTATTATTATTTGTTAAAATTCTATAAGCCCACTTTTGGAGATCTGATTTCAGCAATCAATAACACATGCTAGACCCACTTAACACACCAAAAACTTTTTTCTTGAAAAAAATAATTAAAACTTCCAAAAATCAATTATTTCGGAGCTTCGGAACTTCAATAATTCATAATAAATAGCTCTTTTGTCAAAAAATTCAAATCTCGCGACTTTTTATAGAAAATTCAATTCTCCACAACTTTACAGAAGAAAGTTTTTCCAAATTCCAAACAGAAATTGACCGAAATCCACAAACGACCGATTTTACAGTCTATAATCAAATTTCGGTCAATAATTGTGTCCACCAACACACAAAATATGTGTTAAACATTTAATGCCACGAAAATACTCTTCCTCCTCATATACTCATATATCCCACATTCATTATAAAAATATCACCGTTAATATATTATTAAAATAATATATTTAAATGAATTATTTTATCGTAAAAGATAAAATATTAATTTTTTCAACAATTGTCATTTTAAAAATTTTCTCCATCTATATCCACATAAAATCAATATTTTCCTCATCATATAAATCAATAATTAATTATTCACAAATAATATTATAGAATCACAAGATCTGGCAACCGGTAGTTGTTCCACAGGAAAGAGGGGCTTTCAATAAGGATCTCTCTTTCTTTGGGCGTAATTAGGTGACCAAACCTCTCCTTGAGACAAAACTTTCTAGACATTGCCAATAATGTTATCCAATAATATTATTAGGATAATATGAATTATTGTCAGATAATGGAAAAAATTGTGTAATGATAATTTATTGAAACAACAAATAATATAAAATATCAATGCAAAGAATTATTGAATCAATAAAATAAAATATTGAATAGTAATTATCTGTAACAATTATTGAGCAATTGCCTTCTTACGTAAGAATCAATAATTGGTGCAATCACCAGTGTGCTCTTGTTCAACAACGCGGCGTATTAGTGTGTTTTAACCACGGGTATTCTAACGAAGATAATCTCAGAATAACTACGTACTGTTATTTATAAACAACTTATATTTGTCGTTTTCTTCATCCAATCGCTTTCCAGTTATGGGGCCCATAAAAGGCTGCGTCGTCAGCATACGAATATTCCCCCGACGATCACGAATATTCCATGACCAAACGAATATTCCCCAACAATAATGAATATTTTATAACCACTTGCTTATTCGAAATATTTGCGTATTTTACCCATAACTTTCCACATTAATCAAATCAACCCTTACTATTTCAACATAATAAATAAAGGAAATTCCATTTATTTAAAAAAAAAATCGGGGTCTTACAGTCGAAATGAGAAGTGAGAAAAAAGTAATTTTAGAAACTAAAAAGGGAAGTTAAATTAGGTACCTGTATTATCTCTATCAGATGATATGGGGAATTTTTTAGTGTATATCGATGTTTTGCATAGATGATGAGATTGCGTGCTTATATAGCATGGCAAAGTCATTAGGTATGTATCACGTCAGTTAATGGATTATGAGAAGGTTTATCCTACTTGTGATCTATAATTGTCAGTTGTAGTTTTTGAATTAAAAAATTGAAGATAGTATTTATACGGTGAGAAGTGTGAGATATACACGGACTCTAGGAGTCTAAAATATATCTTCACACAAAAGGAGTTAAATATGAGGTAGAGAAGGTAATTAGAATGGATAAGAGATTTCGACGTTGATATGTTATATCAATCCGGGAAAGTTAACATAGAAGCCGACGCGTTAAGTAGGAAGGGTAGGGAAAAGCTATTGATGTTAACAACTCAGAATGAGTTAATAACAGAAATGGCAAAAACAGAGTTAGAGGTTAAATTGTGGAATGAAGTTGTAGAAATGTTATTCACATCATAGACACAATCCACGATACTTGAACGAGTTAAGTAACTACAACTAGGTAATGAGGAATGTACGCGAATGAAGAAGAGGATGCATGATGAAGAGAAGATCAAGTATAATCTTGTTTTGAAGGAGGAATTTGAGTTTCAAATAATTCTAAGTTAAAAGCTAATGAAAGGGTAATAACGTAATGTGTCAATAAGTATTTAACTTCCAACACAAATTATTGATAGGAAGTGACAAGTCATGAAGAATAAGATAATACCTTTGATGAAGGTGAAATGAAAGAACCTCAATGTTGTAGAAGCATTGTAGGAATTTGAAATTAAAATGATGGAAAATTTTTCCTCAATGGTGTATGTATTATTAGCGTGATTCTGGGACAAAATCCTTATAAGGGGGGAAGAGTGTAACTGTAACGACCCCAAAATTCATACAATTTAATTCTTGACTTCGGTCGTTAATAATACATTCAACCTCTAATTTTACAACCTTAAACGATAATACAACCATTGAAATTTGCAGAATAATTAAAATTTTCTATTACAAACTATCCTCGTTCCCAAAACCTTGACATCTAAATATTTCAGAATAATTTTAGTACTACAATAGTTTACATCGCAAAACGATATTACAATTTCACATTAACACATTGTTCGGAACTTTAAACATGGTTTAAATAACAATAACACAACCAAAGTGTATAAATCTTCAAGTATCACATCTGATTCATGTCTTTCAAGTAACACATAACTTTACCTTGAATCTTGATCCTGCAAAAGTGGTTATTTGCAAGGTTGAGCTCGATAGCTCAGCAAAATCTAACAGCTTTCATGCATCACATAGCACATAATAACATGCTCAAGATATAACATACATGCTACAGTTCATATAACAAGTATAAAGATTGAGTCCTTACTCAATCAGCATGCTTTAATCAATCAACATAGTCATAAATCGACTTTAACATTTCATACTTTCAACATATATATAACACATCATGCTTTTTGTAATAAAGATTTAAAACAGTTAATCATCAAGTTCACATAGCAAATAGGAACTGAAAGACATGCCTGATCCATAATTTATGAACTACGACTTAACTGCTTAACGCTTATCTGCACTTCATGTATTCTTACACAGTTATATAATCATGGATTCACATCCATTAGTCATATATTAACGCATAGTAGTTGTAATGTAAACTTTACGCTATATCTCATAAGTCCGATGACATCCAACTTTGGATATGCTATAAACATCACATTACCCTATTTTTAAAAGTTATTGGACACCCATTTCGGATAAGATAGACAGTCCAAAACAGTGTTCAAAAAGGGCGTTCAAATATGTTTTTCATTCTTTCCCAGCTTTACCCTCTCTCGCTAAAATAGTCATAACTAATTCGTTTCAAAAAATTTGTGAGCGATTCTTGAACCCACGAGAAGAAAATTTCCGAGGCTACAACTTTCATTCTTTGACCATTTCCAAATTCAAAACACAGAATTTCGAAAAATTCGTTCAAAGTGACTGTCCTGAGTTGGTTAGACAGTTTTGACGCGACTACTTTGAATGGTCATAACTCTTTGTTCCGAAGTTGGAATTAGTCCGCTCTGGAGTCTATGGAAAGCTAATTCAATATAATATAACATACCAAAAGTCTAAAAGTTTCTGGAAACATTAACTGGTCAAAACAATGTCCCGAATAGCACCTCCCGCTGTTGATTTTCAGTTTGACAAATTTAACACATTTCCTTCCAATCACCGTAACTCCCTCATCCGAGGTCGGAATGAGGTCATTCCAAAGCCTATGGCTTCCTAACTCAGTGCACTACAACTACTCAAAAACTCAGAATTTTTCAGGCAACATAGCTATTCTAGAATTTGACACTATAGTCACTGTTCATTCAGTTTTCATTTCTACACATGGTTTACTAAAATCTTCACCACGGATTCATTTTTACTCCGTTTTGGTTCATTCAAGTTAGGTAATCTTCAGAACTTAGAGGGATATAACATACAATCATCAAATTAAGCTTTTAGAAATAAATCAAAAGCACAAATGGTCCTCAAGCTCAGTCCCAAAAATTTTCCAACATGGTTCTTTGTAAATATTTTATTTTGTGAGTTTTGGTTACACTTGGATGATGTTAAGGCTTCATATCTCTAATTACAATCATTAGAACTAATTTACATAATCAATTACAAGCCAAAATAAACATAGTAAACTAACTAGTTTACTAACAAAACTAACTAAACATCCAAAATTTAAACTTTAACTAAAATACTAAATACAATATTTAAAATAATAACATTACCAAAAATTAAATAAGAAACATACCCAAAAATACGAGTTTCTCAAACTGAATACACACTTCCACGCCAAAATTTAACTAAGGAGATCTTTATAAAAAGTCCTCCCACAACAAAGCCTTTTCTCAAAAATTGGAGGCCTTATTGTTGGTGAATGAAACAAAGGATCAAGCCCTTCTATTTATAGGTTTAGCAAAGGGTAAAGTTCTCAATTTAGTTGATGTGGGACTTGGTTTATACTAATTCTAATTTGTTTATACTAATTTTTCCTATTTTCAACATGCTAAGTGTATTCATTCATCACGAATTCGTTTCTTAACCAATTCGATCCGTTCAAGTTGCGTTGTTTTCGTTTTATAGAGGAGAACAACAATCATCCATCAATTTAAAGTTTCCATCACGAATTCATCATCAACTTTAGTCCCAAAGTACACAAAAATGCACATTACAGTCAAAACCCAAACTTCTTTTCTTTAGTATAAATACATGAATTTGATTTCTGAAAATTTGTTTCTAGATGACCATTATCAAATTATAAATATTTAATAACATATAAAACATCGTAACCCACAAATTCATTAACCAAAACCCCAATTTTAAAAGAAACTCAAGAACACATAAACTAGAAATATAAACTAGATTATGTACCTTTAATTCTTTAAGAAATAAAATTAACCTTATCGGTAAAATTACAATTTCTATTCAACAATTATAATCACAACATTATTTAACAAATTCTCACTCTAATTAAATTAGAATATCATAATTATACTCGCATAATAAAATACGTATAAATCCCATCTATTTTATCACACTTAAATAAACTATCCCATAACAATTTTCATCAAATATTTATTTAATACCATAAATATTCATTTTATTCCATAAATTCTGCAACTAAAATATTTAATGTACTTAATAAATATTTTACTAGCATTATACTAACATTTACATTTTCATGCAATATATTATCTTCTCACTTTATTAAATCAATTATACTTGTATTAATTCACTATTTTAATTAAGTGAGTTATTCACACTATTTATGAAACTTAACTCATAATAATTTCCATTGCCCACAAGGCATAATAATTAAAATTATATTATCTCATAAAATAATTTCAACTTAATTAAATAAACAAATATTATTTAATTTCTTTAATAGTTTAATTAACTATTAAATCTCACAATCTCTAACATATGAATATATAATTCTCTTCACACCAAATCACATAATTCAAAATATATACACCTCATAATAAGAATTTTAATTATTAAATTCTTATTTTAATAACTTATAAAATTTCGGGTTGTCACATCCTTCCCTCCTTATAAGGATTCCGTCTTCGGAATCACAGAAACCTCCCTTACTCGATTTTCACCAAATCTCTTTTCAAACTTTACTCGGGATATTACATTCACCCTTTCTTCTAAGAATTTCGTCCTTGAAATTTTATCTATTAATCTTTATTCATTCAATCTTAAAAATAGATTTTACGTTAATACTTTATTCAGTCATTGAGTTCTATAACCACTTTCTTTTCACAAAGATCTTTCTACAATTATTATCTTTTCTATTAAAAGTTTTACATAATTCTTTGATAACTCATCTTCTTCTCACTTCAAAATTTCTTTTCTTACTTATTCAATATATCCATTATTTAGTGTCGCATTCTACGACTCACTTCTTTCTAAGGAATATCATCCTTACTACATTCACCTTTTAGAATAGAAAGAATCTTCCACAATTGCTCAATAATTGGGAAGCAGTATGAATAACTCAGGAATTTAAAAGATCCCAAATCATACTGAGGGTCGCAAGACCTTGAACTATGTCCACGGTTATAAGTACTCTTTCAACTTAAACCTTAACAGTCATTAGACTATAGGGACTCCCGTACTTAGGGTGTTAAGCCCTTTGTATGATGTATTGTACACAAACATTTAAACGCTATGCGTATGTCCATAGTTATAAGTAATCTTTCAACTTAAACTTTAACAGTCATAAGACTATAGGGACTCCTCGTACTTAGGGTGATCAGCCCTTCGTATAATGTATTGTGCACAAACATCTAAATGCTTCCCCGTAATCCCCTATAAAGGGTTGTTCATCTCAGCTTTTCAACATCTGAATCGCTCCAAAATAATTTGGTTTGACATAGTTTGACAAATAACGCTTGAATTCCATGAACATCTTTCAATATTCGTCTAGCTGAATCAAATAGCATTAACTTCTACAACAATTTGGACATCAATCGAAATATACATATACATATATATATATTCTCATATCTTAAAGAAATCTCAAAAATATTTTTTATGACGTCATGATACCGCACTGTATTTATAGTCCATTGAGGATTCCATCATTTGGTGATTTTATTATACTACATCATACCATAGTGGGCTGGTGATCCTTAGATCACATCCAACACTACGTAATACTACATTGATGACTCCATCGTTTTCATCATCTCTGCACCAGGTTCCATGATGCATTGATGATATAAAAAAATACATTTTGATTTATTTCAAATCATTTTTGTCTAACCGAAGCAATTAGCATTGACATACAAATAACGATATTGTTTTTAAAACTCATTGGTTTCATCATTTGATCCAATGTTTTTCAAGAAAATAGAAGTACAAACATCAGCACGAAGTCAATAAATTTCGAAAGTCTAGCATAGCTAGTAGATTTAGAATATCCAGGTATCCATCAACTTCAATCTTTACTCCATTACTTAACTAATTCTTTTATTTCTTGCACCACTAATGCTCTTATATTAAATATTCTTGTATTTCAACTTACAATCTTCCTATACCCCCAGTATAGTTCATCAAACTTATCGCACATTAGAAGTTCAGGAACTTGCCACAATAATATGAGTTTAAGAACTTATCCTAGTCAGACCATATGCGTCCATTCGCTGAGGGGTTCAAAACATACCATATTATTATGAGTCACGAACTTACCATATGCATTAGTTTTAAGAACTACACCTAATCCTAGTAATATCTAACTAATCTTAATAGTTCCTACCTATCAAATATACACATGAGAAAAGAATCACATTTTCACCACATATACATTGACAGCGCGACACCAACATTGCAATGATTATCAATGGGATAAACTGAGTGCAAGCACAAAACCCTCGCCCATATAAAGGTTTGTACAACTAAGCCATCACATGAGTCCTCAATTGAAATCCCACCTAACATTACCTTACTCTTAACTTATTCTTAACTTGCCCTTAACTTACTCAATACAAATTTTTCGTACCTCATCATTTATAACTCCTCGCGAGTTTACCTCGTACTATTTCATAGTACATTATCTTCATAGAATCAAGCTATAATTATTCAAACATTACAAACCATCTTTCTTTATAACTTAAATAGATCACGCCGTGATCTTATTCTATAATCATCTCCCTTAAAATTCTTTTCTTAACTCGTGATTGTTTTGTTTTACTATCATCTTTCTTTCCTTTTTCATCATTTACAATTTCATTTATTCTTTTAATCTTACAGGCTTTGCCTATTCATCATTATTCGTTATCTTTGCTAATGGAGTTAGGGTAACTCCTATTTCTTATCTTTATATCTCTTCAAGATTCTTCTTTGAATTTCTTGTTTATATAACAATTCTTCCTTTAAGAATTTCTAACTTCATTTACATTGCTCAACAATTCATTCGAGTTCCACATTTTCATCATACGTATCCATTTTCTATACATGGTACACATCGAGTGTCTAATAGTTTCAATATGGTACGCTGAGTGGTTTCCCACAAACAACAAACAAACTAGGTTCCGAGTTACTAGTTCGTATATACCTCCGCTCTATGAAGGAATCGTTTAGCCTAGATATCATACATCAACTATTAAAGAGTACAATTGTACCATACTTAGATATAACTTTTTATTCTTAACTTCTTTATCATTCTCTTTGTATAGACATTGTTTATTTATTATCACCTTACATCCTTGTTATTGGAGTTGGGTAACCCCACATTCATATTCCTTATAACTCTGCGAGATTCTTCTTTGAATCCTCTTACACATGTTTTAATGCCTTCTTTATAAATTTCTTAAATTACTTCTTATTGTTCAAACTCTATTTAAGCTTATTCGTTCATTATCTTCACCTATCTTCTCTTAGGTTATAGCCTAAGGTACTATTACCTAAGGTTTCAAACCTATCAGCTTTGATACCAACTGTAACGACCCCAAAATTCATACAATTTAATTCTCGACTTCGGTCGTTAATAATACATTTAACCTCTAATTTTACATCTTTAAACGATAATACAACCATTGAAATTTGCGGAATAATTAAAATTTTCTATTACAAACTATCCTCGTTCCCAAAACCTTTAACCTTTACATCTAAATATTTCAGAATAATTTTAATACTACAATAGTTTACATCGTAAAACGATATTACAATTCCACATTAATACAGTATTCGGAACCTTAAACATGATTTAAATAATAATAACACAACAAAAGTGTATAAATCTTCAAGTATCACATTTGATTCATGTCTTTTAAGTAACACATAACTTTACCTTGAATCTTGAACCTGCAAAAGTGGTTATTTGCAAGGTTGAGCTCGACAGCTCAACAAAATCTAATAGTTTTCATGTATCACATAGCACATAATAACATGCTCAAGATATAACATACATGCAACAATTCATATAACAAGTATAAAAATTGAGTCCCTACTCAATCAGCATGCTTTAATCAATCAACATAGTCATAAATCGACTTTAACATTTTATACTTTCAACATATATATAACACATCATGCTTTTTGCAATAAAGATTTAAAACAGTTAATCATCAAGTTCACATAGCAAATAGGAATTGAAAGACTTGCCTGATCCGTAGTTTATGAACTACGACTTAACTGCTTAACGCTTATCTGCACTTCGTGTATTCCTACACAGTTATATAATCATGGATTCACATTCATTAGTCATATATTAATGCATAGTAGTTGTAATGTAAACTTTACGCTATATCTCATAAGTCCGATGACATCCAACTTTGGATATGCTATAAACATCATATAACCTATTTTTAAAAGTTATTTGACACCCATTTCAGATAAGATAGACAGTCTAAAACAGTGTTCAAAAAGGGCGTTCAAATCTATTTTTCATTCTTTCCCAACTTTACCCTCTCTCGCTAAAACAGTCATAACTAATTCGTTTCAAAACATTTTTGAGTGATTCTTGAGCCCACGCAAAGCTAACGTTCGAGGCTACAACTTTCATTCTTTGATCATTTCCAAATTCAAAACACAGAATTTCGGAAAATTCGTTCAAGGTGACTGTCCCGAGTTGGTTAGTCAGTTTTGACGCGACTACTTTGAATGGTCATAACTCTTTGCTCTGAAGTCGGAATTAGTCCGTTCCGGAATCTATGGAAAGCTAATTTAGTTTAATATAACATACCAAAAGACCAAAGGTTTCTGGAAATATTAATTGATCGAAACAGTGCCCCGAATAGCACCTCCTGCTTTTGACTTTTAGTTTGACAAATTCGACACATTTCCTTCCAATCACCGTAACTCCCTCATCTGAGGTCGGAATGAGGTCATTCCAAAGCCTATGGCTTCCTAACTCAGTGCACTACAACTACCCAGAAACTGAGAATTTTCCAGACAACATAGCTATTCCAGAATTTGACACTATAGTCACTGTTCATTCAGTTTTCATTTCTACACGTGGTTTACTAAAATATTCACCACAGATTCATTTTAACTCCGTTTTGGTTCATTCAAGTTAGGTAATCTTCAGAACTTAGAGGGATATAACATACAATCATCAAATTAAGCTTTTAGACATAAATCAAAAGCACAAATGGTCCTCAAGCTCAGTCCCAAAAATTGTCCAACATGGTTCTTTGTAAATATTTTATTTTGTGAGTTTTGGTTACACTTGGATGATGTTAAGGCTTCATATCTCTAATTACAATCATTAGAACTCATTTACATAATCAATTACAAGCCAAAATAAACATAGTAAACTAACTAGTTTACTAACAAAACTAACTAAACATCCAAAATTTAAACTTTAACTAAAATACTAAATACAATATTTAAAATAATAACATTACCAAAAATTAAATAAGAAACATATCCGAAAATACGAGTTTCACAAACTGAATACGCACTTCCATGCCAAAATTTAACTAAGGAGATCTTTATAAAAAGTCCTCCCACAACAAAGCCTTTCTCAAAAATTGGAGGCCTTATTGTTGTTGAATGAAATAAAGGATCAAGCCCTTCTATTTATAGGTTTAGCAAAGGGTAAAGTTCTCAATTTAGTTGATGTGGAACTTGGTTTATACTAATTCTAATTTGTTTATACTAATTTTTCCTATTTTCAACATGCTAAGTGTATTCATTCATCACAAATTCGTTTCTTAAACAATTTGATCCGTTCAAGTTGCATTGTTTTCGTTTTATAGAGGAGAACAACAATCATCCATCAATTTAAAGTTTCCATCATAAATTCATCATCAACTTTAGTCCTAAAGTTCACAAAAATACACATTACAATCAAAACCCAAACTCCGCTTCTTTAGTATAAATACATGAATTTGATTTCTGAAAATTTGTTTCTAGATGACCATTATCAAATTATAAATATCTAATAACATATCTAACATCGTAACCTACAAATTCATTAACCAAAACTCCAATTTTAAAAGAAACTCAAGAACACATAAACTAGATTATGTACCTTTAATTCCTTAAGAAATAAAATTAACCTTATCAGTAAAATTATAATTTCTATTCAACCATTATAATCATAACATTATTTAACAAATTCTCACTCCTCTAATTTAATTATTTAATTAAATTAGAATATCACAATTATACTCGCATAATAAAATACATTATAAATTCCATCTATTTTATCACACTTAAATAAACTATCCATAACAATTTTCATCAAATATTTATTTAATACCATAAATATTCATTTTATTCCATAAAGTTTGCAACTAAAATATTTAATGTACTTAATAAATATTTTACTCGCATTATACTAACATTTACATTTTCATGCAATATATTACCTTCTCACTTTATTAAATCAATTATACTTGTATTAATTCACTATTTTAATTAAGTGAGTTATTCACACTATTTATGAAACTTAACTCTTAATAATTTCCATTTGCCACAAGGCATAATAATTAAAATTATATTATCTCATAAAATAATTTCAACTTAATTAAATAAACTAATATTATTTAATTTCTTTAATAGTTTAATTAACTATTAAATCTCACATTCTCCAACATACGAATATATAATTCTCTTCACACCAAATCACATAATTCAAAATATATACATCTCATAATAAGAATTTTAATTATTAAATTCTTATTTTAATAACTTATAAAAATTCGGGTTGTCACCGTAACGCCCCAGAAATTTTGGATTTTTGAAAATTAAATTTTTATTTGATTATGTGGATTAAATAAATTTAATTAATTAATCATGGGAGTAAACTATTTAAAGGTCGTTCTATGACCTAGACATATCGGAATGTCATAGTATTTTGGCTATGTGGTAGAATTAAAGTGTTTAAATTTTCAAGACGAAAATAAAAACTTTCTGAGAAATTTTCCGAAAAACACTATTCACGCATTTTTACTCCGGAATTATTTTTGAACTTCCGAGAAATACGTAATGATAGACTATCGAGGCGAGATGGAATATCCAATAATATTTCAGTTATGGCAAGCGTAATTTTTCGCCTGCAGACTTAAAAACCTAACGGTTAGGAAAAAGTGATTTCCGAGAAAGAAAAGGGAAGGTGTATAATGAGTTAAAGTGATGTTCGTATAATACGTAGGTATTATATGAGGTAATGAATATGAGTATAATACGAGGTATTATACGAGTATGTACGATTGATGGTATGCCATACATGAATATGTATACGAGTTAGAATACGAGATTAATACGTAAATTATACGTTATAAGGCTTTAAGCCAAATGTAATGGACTTGTATGATTGAGTAAGAAATTGTAAAGTCCAATAAGATATTGATAAGGCCCAAGTGTAGGAATGTGTAAGCCCAATGCAAGCTAATGGAAAAGCCCAAAGAATTGTTAATGCAAGCTCAATGTATAAGTTAGGTTAATTAAACCTTAAGTCCAAAATAAGAACCAATGGATAAAGCTTGATCCATGGGGCAACCCATGGGTGAATTGGTGACCAAGAATTAAATGTGATGAGCAAGTAAACTTAAGGGTTAAGCAAAGGATAAGCTAAGTAACTTAAAAGCTAAATAAAGTGCTTATGTGTGATGAGCAAGTAAAGTGCTTAAGTGTGGTGGCCAAGTTTACTTAATAAGCTAGGTAATGAATAGTAAGGAGGTGGAGTGGCTTAATGACCAAGTAGACTTAATGGCCAAGTGTTGTAGGGAGCAAGTTAATTTAGTGGTTAAGCTTGGAATAGTAAGGAGGTGATTAAGGAGGTGGGATGGCCTAATGGCCAAACTACCCTAACCTAGCAAGTCCTATAAATAGCAAGCTTTGGATTTCATTTATTCCTTGTTCAAAAACACCAACAAGTTAAGAGCTTATTGGTTTGAGAGAATAAGTGAGAATAAGGTAGAAAAGCTAGAAAGCTAGTTTTCATAATTTAAGAAGCAAGAAGGAGAACAAGGATTAATCAAGTGATCTTCATAGGTAAGGACTTAAACCATAATTCTCTTTCTCTTCCAATGGTAAGGAGATGGGTAGTGGTAGAACATGTATGCTAAGGAATGATAAGAATGATTAATCAATGGACTTAAGCCGTATAAGTCATGAATAAGTAATTCAAACTTAATTAAGTTATGAATTTATGAAGAGCTTATATGAACTACTCATATGTGTACCTTAATAAGATTGTATGATAATAAGAAGCAAGAATGGTGGGTAAAAGACTTATTCTATAATAAGTCATGAGAAAGGAAGTCATAAGTAGTTTATACTCTTATAAGTTATAAACTCACAAAGAACAGCTAATAACTTATCATGTTTATAAGTTAATGAAGTATGTATGTGATGTTAGTATGATGGATTGAATCCATTTAAAATGATGAATAAATAATAAGAAATGAAGTTAAGGCGAAATTCACGAGGCTGATCACCCAGAAGTGCTCGTAAGATATATCAGACTTACGGACTTAGTGTTGGGTTGTCCTTTTCAAAGAAATTATGAAATGCTCATGGTCTTGAGCCAGAATTGATGTTTTACTGAATATTGTTATTGTAAAATGTTTTAAAGGAAAGGAAATGTTATTTTGAATTATTGATAGTACTACATAACTATTATCCAGTTATTGAAGAGATACGATTCCTATGTTTCAAGCATGTTGTTTAAAAGAAATTGTTGTACTTGCTGAGCATGTTATGCTTACTCTTGCTTGAACCATATGAATGCAGCTAGGATCGAACGAACCGAGGGATCTGACAAGGATAAAGGCAAGACGAAGATGAACGATTAGTTTACCTTGTAATAAACTAGTAAGTTGTATATATTATAATATGATGAACAAAGAATGTAATGGTTATAGAACTTGGGAACGAGATGTAATATTATTAATATAATAAGAATGTCGTTGATACGCACATTTTGATGTCGTTTCAATAGAATGAATGTACAGTTATGAGTACCATATAGCACCATCTATCGGGTTGGAAGATTCCAGGATTTGGGGGCGTCACAGGCACGAAGATGTACCGGGACTTGAAATAACATTTTTGGTGGCGAAATCTGAAACGAGAAATTGTGGAGTACATTAGTAGATGTCTTACTTGTCAACGTGTAAAAGCAGAGCATCAGCGGCCGAGTGGTTTACTACAACCGTTGGAAATACCAGAGTGGAAATGGGAGCATATTACGATGGATTTTGTTGTAGGGCTTCCAGTCACGCAGAAAGGTTGGGATGCCATTTGGGTTATCATGGATCGACTTATGAAGACCGCACATTTTCTACCTATTAAGATCCGCTACAGTTTAAATCAATTAGCGAGTCTGTACATAAAGGAAATTGTTTCACGACATGGAGTGCCGGTGTCGATTGTTTCTGACCGAGACCCGCGTTTCAAGTCAAAATTTTGGAAAAGCTTGCAAGAGAGGATGGGAACATAGTTACAGTTAAGTACTACTTATCATCCTCAGACAGAAGGACAAAGTGAGCGAATAATACAAACGCTAGAGGACATGCTTAGGACTTGCGTGATGGACTTCAAGGGAAATTGGGACGACCACCTACCCTTAGTCGAATTTGCATATAATAATAGTTACCATGCGAGTATTGGCATGCCACCATACGAAGCTCTTTTTGGAAGGAAGTGCAGAACGCCATTATGGTTGGACGAAGTCGAAGAACGATGAATACTCAGACCACAGTTAGTACAACAAATCGCAGACGTGGTTGCAGTAATAAGAGCCAGACTAGTAGCAGCTCAAGATCGCCAGAAGAAGTTCGAAGACTTGCATTGACAAGACCGAGATTTTGAAGTCGACAATTTCGTATTCTTAAAAGTATCTCCGTGGAAGGGGAAGATCCATTTCGGCAAGAAAGGAAAATTGAGTCCAAGATTCATAGGACCGTTCGAGATACTAAAGCGAGTGGGCAAAGTAGCGTACAAAGTTGCACTATCACCTGAGTTGGAACACATCCATAACGTGTTTCACATATCCGTGTTACGTCCGTACAAGCCCGACTATAAACACATGATTTCTTACTAACCCATTCAAGTGGAGAAGAACTTAGCGTACGAAGAAATTCCTGTCCAAATTCTACATAGGAAAGAGCAAACCTTGAGAAATAAATTTATTTCTTCTGTGAAAATACTTTGGCGTAACCACGATGTCGAGGAGGCAACGTGGGAGTTAGAAGATAAGATGATGAGGGATTATCCCCATCTATTTGTGTAACTTGTAACAATTCCGGGATGGAATTTTTATAAGGGGGAGGATGTAATACTCGAGAATTTCCACGTATTATTAAATGAATATATTAATGGAAATAAAATTTCTGTGAATATAAGTGTTATTATTTTGTGAGTCGATTAAATCAATTGATTCGTATTAGATCAATGCATATTAAGTAATGTGAAGTGGCAATGAGAATTGTGAAATGACTTGTGTGGCACAATGCGAAACGAGGAAATCCATTAGGCAAATTAAAACGAGAATCTAGAAGATTAATTGTGTTGATAATTGATTTCATATGTGTAATCAATACACTCG
Source organism: Panax quinquefolius (assembly GCA_020205615.1). Taxonomy (NCBI): domain Eukaryota; kingdom Viridiplantae; phylum Streptophyta; class Magnoliopsida; order Apiales; family Araliaceae; genus Panax; species Panax quinquefolius. Next base: position 97,153 of record JAINUW010000118.1, read on the forward strand.
TAGACTTATAGTAACACTTTTGTGGACATCAATTCATGTCATATAAAACGAGTTTAGCGATGAAAATTGACACGGGCTGAAGCTAAACCAGTCTTAGCATCTTTGTCGAGCACGCAGTAGCATTGCGCCATCCCAATGAAAGACAAGCTGCGCATGACTACTCCAAATGGTCGATTGGAGAAAAATTAATTTTTCTACTTTGGAAATTAAATGAAACAATTATGTGATGTGTGTGACATTAATAAACCATGAAATAAAGTACGCAATTAAGTAATATTAATTGTTAATTATTATATTAATTAATGGTTAATGGTTGTAATAAAATTATTGATCTATTGATAATATGTGATTGCAATATGTCTATAGATAGAATAAGAATTATATAAATTAATGGTTATGGAGATTCAAAAATACATTAATCAAGAAGGGATAATTTATTTATTTGACATAAAACAAATAAGTAAGTTATTAATATAATAAGGATTATATTGATTGTCATGGGCATATGGGCAATAATTAAAAATATAACTATATTATATAGTGTGGTGTGACATTTATGTGACTATATATTAATCCTTATAAAACTATATTGTATGAGGCAATGTGATTAAACATATTAGAACTATATGTTATAAATACATTATGAAATATTTATGTGACAATATGTATGTGGGTATATATTAAAATAATGTACCATGAGCATATTGTAAATTATTATTTTAATAAAGTGTACCAAAGTGTGATGAAATGTATATAGGTTATATGTATGTTACATTTCTATATTACATCTACTACCTTGAAAAATTAATTATTAAAATTATGACATAAGTTATCATGTGGTTATGTAAGTAGTAGAGTTGATTATGGAACTACCCGGACAATAATACCTGACTGCATTATTTTAATGCGTATATTTAATGTACATAGATTATATGATGTGAGTATATATTTAATCCCTAAATTCCTAATATGGTAACAATTGTACATTGAGATTACATTATGGGAATTAAATAAACCAAACCAAGCCTAGATAAAATGAAATAGTGGGATTTTCTCTCTTGTCCCATAATTAGTGTCACAAAGTACATGAACAGTAACTCATGGCTAGAATACATATTCTTCCAAAAAGGCTAAGCCTATTTTTTCTTCCAACTTTTTAGCTGATGATTATGGTAGGGAGTGGTGGTTATGATGAGTTTCAACCACCATCTAACAACTCCTCCATAACCTTCATGCAATCCTACAATCCATGAGTTTGATTCAATATGAAATTGCAATGTCTGTGAAAAACTTCTTCTATATATAGCAGACATGTTCATCAGTTGGGTTTCTTGGAAATTGTCTGATATTTGCTAAGTGAGAGTTGAAAGCATACAAGCATTCTTAGAGCTTAATAGTTCATTGGAGCAAGTTCCTTTCACATTTGCAGAGGTAGAGCTCCTCTTCCTTGCTTCTATTTTCAGTTTTTGTAAACAGAGTTCTTGAACTCTTAAAATTCAAATTCTTGAATTCATGGAATTAGATATTAATGAAGTTGGGTAGGGGTTATATAGTTGTGATATGACCATATAAATATGTTTAAACTGATACATGAGTGTTTAGAATCAATTTCATGGGTAAATTCTGTGTTTGGGCTAAATAGTTGCAAAAGGCATTCTTGGCTCGAACGGGCATGGCACAAATACTTGTGGGATTTACACTAAAGTAGCATCGCAACCACGATCTCATGCTCCTAAGTGAAGCTTCATTTTATAATCTGTTATAGTATTATGATATGTACTAGCTTAAAAGCATGTGTAAGTTGAATATACCAGTATATTGACTTGATGTGAGTATGTGTTAATAGATTAGTATTCATGAATAATGAGAGTATGTAGTTAGAATGAAATTAGAACTTTAAAAATGAACTTGACATGTATATATGTCACGTATATATACTAATTTTGCAAGCATGTTAGTATGACTTAGAAATGCATGAATAAACCTTTAGCTTATGTTTATGTGATTAGTAAGCAAACATGAACATGTTGGACTAACTAATGCACTTTATAAATGAAAATACAACTTTTGAAGTGAATGTTAACACGCTACCTTGAAGGTTAGAAATTGACACTTGTGATCATGTTTGATATCACTATTAGACTCACTCATGTAGTATAAATATATACATACTTGTGTGTCATCTTTCAAGTAAAGCATAAACGAAGCATATTTTCAACTAAAACGGTGTTAGTTTCACATATATGTTATGAATACTCACAAGCATGCCTAATATAAGTTTTGTAACTATCTTATGTGTTTAGAGAGCAAGCATGATAGACTTTGTGGTTTCATGACCTTGAATGGCCTTAACTTGTTGAAATGTTTAATTTAGAAATATATCATAAAAAGGGAACCTAGATTGACTTGAGGAGCATGAAAGACCCTTAACATGACAAATATATCATGTATAATTGTTTTGGACAAGCCGGACAGAAACCATAAGGCAACAGCTGAGTCTTGGCATAACTAGAGAACAGCGCAGCTGCGCCGATCCCAAGCTTAACCATGGCGCAGCTGTGCCAGTCTGGAATCTGAGATGGTGAGATCTGATATTTGGCAGTTAGCTTGTATGGTGTCTATACTAATAGAAGATAATTAAAACCTACTGATACATGTCTATAAGTGATGCTTAGATTATATATTGTTGGTTGCCTTGTAATAGGAAAGTCCATGGGTAGAATGATCTTAACCTTACGCGTTATAAATTGTTAGACACTTGGTTAATGATAAGCATATAAGTTGATTTTGTATTACATATGTGCATACTTGAATCGTGTCAAACTTGATTAAGGAATGTGATAGCTAATGAGCATCTTGTACTTATAATACGCTATACTAGGATTCAAAAGTGTTGATTTATTAACGTGGATAAATTACGCTTAAGGCAAGTATCTAAACCCTACATTACATTGTGCAAAGTATTCTAACTCTTGCATTACTTTATTCGACAAATACCGTAAGCTTATCTCTTTGAATACAAGTTATACTACTTTCTCGTTCGCATGAGCTAGTATGTATAAACCCTTGTGGAAGTTATTATGCATGTTAAACTTGGTATTGTTCTTGAATATTGTGAAAGAGTCGATGCCATTTGGTTCGGCTAGACTATATGCATGTTTTTAAAAGCTATCCAAACCAATTGATTGGTGCGGAAATCTTGAAAACTGAGTTGGACAACCCTTTTGGTAAGGGGAGTGTATGTCGTTGGAAACCCGAACACATGATTGAATATTATAGTGGTGTTATGCATAACATAAAGTATTGTAAACTGATCATCTATAGTACTTAATTCTGTTGGGTTATCAATTTAATATTGGTAACTCTAGTGGAGGTTCTACGGTCCTTAGTGACTGCAAAGTATAAATTGTTTATCCAGTTGGATACATTGATAGTCATTAAATTCATATATATCTGTTGATTTATATTGAATTATCGTTCTTATTCAAAAATTGTTGATATTCATTATTCATGATATTATTCTTAAACTTTAAACTATCTCAAAGATGATACTTCGATAATTTAAACTTGTGATATTATATTCTTCACCCTTGTTGTATATTACTTGCTGAGCAATTTGTGCTCATCCTTGCTTATTTAAAACCTTCCAGTTAAGGAGGAACATGGTGGTGTCTCTGGAACAGACAAAGGCAAGGGCAAGGCTACCGACTAGCTTGTCCCTTTTATGTTTAAGACTAATATGTTGTATTAAGACTATTTTCATACTATGTTTAAGCTTAAGTAGGATTATGTAATAAGTCTTTATTCGATATTATTATGTAATCTATTAAGTAATGCAGGTTACGAGACTTGGGGGAATAATTATAATAAATCATTGTATATTATTCTAAATTTAGATCTTTCGTTGTGAATGTGTTATTTAGTTATTATGGTTTTACCATGAGAACGTGATGAACCAAATTCGAGTGACCAAGTGGAGGTCTAAATTTGGGGGCGTCATAGGTTGGTATCAAAGCCGTAGTTATAAACCTTAGGGTCGAGTGTCCTTAGAAGTTAGGAAGGAGATAAAACTCATGTAGAGTTTTCATTGAGAGACTTAGTGTGTTATGAAATATAACTTCATTCTATACAATGAACTTATGTTTATTTAACATTCTGATGGAGTTGTTGTTTGTGTTGTCTTATGTTGGTGATTGTAGGATGACTGACATGGGAGGACCTAGCCGAGTAACAGAGGAGGAGCCGCATGATATCCACATAGTCTATGAGACACCCTTGATAGCAAAGCATATTTCAGTAGTTGCCCCTATTGATGATGACGATGAGGAACAGGTGGAGTCTGATCCGGAGGAGGAGCCTTTGGAGGAGGAACCTTTGGAGGAGGAGCACGAGCCTATAATGGACTCTGACGAGGCTACCTTTGAGGATCGGATGTTAGGAGAGTATGAGGAGTAGATTTTAGAGTTAGGGTGTAGAGTAGAGGAGCTAGAGGCTGAGGCTAAGGAGAAGGATTCTGCATTCCAGAAGTTGAGGGACGAGGACCATCAGAGATAACTAGTGATGCAGGGGATAGAGGTGGAAATTGCTCACCGTAAGGAGGCAGGGATCCAGATGGGAGCTTTGTTTTGCCGAGCGGTGGCGAGGAATGTAGAGATGGCAGGAAAGCTGGAGGAATTAGAGCAGAATGTTTTGAGTGAGGGGACGGAGAAGGAGGCTCTCCGAACTCAGTTAGAGATGGAGGTGATGGATAGGATTCACTTCATGGAGAAGTGGGAGGAAGCCAATGATAAAGCAGATGATCTAGAAGACGAGGTGCGGTGTAAAAGAAGGAAGATGAATAAGATGGGCTATGCTCTACGCACGGCCATGGAGAGATTGATCGATGAGGTTAAAAGTCTTCATTGGCCCGTAGTGCATTGATAGACAGTTGTTGGCGTGATCATGACCATTGGTGACAACACAAATATCCTTAGCTCGTAGTGTATGGATAATTCGTGGATGTGATACTAATGAATATCATTGGCCCGTAGTGTATGGATGATTTGATGATGTGGATTATTTATTAAGCTGAGTCTCAGCGATAAAATTGATGATAAACTTTTAAATCTTAAAAGATAGTTGATATTATGCTCTACTTGACTCTTCTAATGGATTGCTTGTTCCGCTGTAGTTAAACTTGTTGTTCATTGTATTCTATCAGTTTAACATTGTTAAAGGCTAACGATAATTTATTATGCATTATCTTAGTCATAATATTTCTTACTGGGCTAGTTGAGCTCATCCTTTTGCTTTCATTGTTCTCTTCAGGAAATAAGAACGTAATCGAGACTAGTCGGGGAATGGAGTGATGGTCCGAGATGGTGGCTATAGTTGTCCTCACTATTCTATGAAATAGTGTGATTGTAATGACCCAGAAATTCGGATCCATTTTAAGATAATTTTATTTAATATATAATGAATAAAATTATATTATTTATTATGGTTATGTGCTAGTAAGATAAATGTCGTTCTATAACCTAGAAACGTAGGAACGTCGTAGTATTTCGACTACGTGAGAGAATTAAAGTGTTTGAATTTCCATGACGAAAATAAAAGTTTTTTGAGAAATTTTTTGAAAAACACTATTCATTGATTTCTGCTCAGGAATTATTTTTGAACTTCCGAGAAATACTTAACGATAGAATATTGAAGTGAGTTGGATTATGTAATAATAATTCAATTATGGAAAACATAATTTTTTGCATGCAGACGCAATTCAAGAATGTTAGGGAAAATAAAGCGTTAGAAGCTAGTGTATTGATCGTGTTATACATATGTATTATACGAGGTAATGAATACGAGTATGATACGAGGTATTATACGAGTATGTACGAATAATGATATACTGTATATTGTGAATTAGTATACGAGTTAGAATACGAGAATATTACGTAAATAATACGTTATAAGGCTTTAAGCCAAATGAAATGGACTTGTGGGATTATGTAGTAATTTCTAAAGTCCAATAGAAGTAAATTAATGTTAAAGCCCAAGTGGTTATTAAAGTAAAGTCCAAAGGGAATTAATATAAGCCCAAGAATTAAGTTAAGCTAATCAAACTTAAGCCCAATATAGGATCCAATGGATTAAGGTGATCCATGGGGAAACCCATGATCATTTGGTTAATCTTGGTGACCAAGATAATTGTGTAATGACCAAGCAAAAGAAATGGAGAGCAAGTTTACTTAGTAAGTAAGTAATGAATAGTAAGGAGGTTTGATTAAGGAGGTGGGATGGCCTAAATGACTAAACTACCCTAACCTTACCAATCCTATAAATAGAGAGCTTAGATTTCATTCGTTGGTTACTCATTTCATCCAACAACTTTCAACTTGCAAAGTGCTTATTGGTTAGAGATAATAAGTTAGGAAAAGTTAGACTTTGAAGCAAGAAGTAAGAACAAGAAAGATTCAAGTGATCATCAAGGGTAAGACTCTTGTCCATTAATCTTCTAACTCTTCTATGGTAGTGTGACAACCCGGAAAATCGGATTGTCCAGAATTTAAGTTTAAAGAATTAGTTATTAATAAAATGAATTTTTATTAATACTATTATGTGCTATGTGTTTTTTAATCGTTCTATAACCTAGAATGATTATTAATCGGGAGGATTCTGGCTACGAGCTAGACTAAACGAGTAAGAATTTTCAAGACGAAAATAAAAAAATTTCGGGAACAAAAATATTTCCGGAGAAAAAGACGAAAAAGGCACTATTCATCCGTTTCTGCTCGGAGATTTATTTTGAATTTCTGAGAAACGAGTAATGATAGAATTCTAAGACAAGATGGAATATTCAATAATATTTCAGTTATGGCAAAAATGAAGTTTTCGCCTGCGGACTTAAAACCTAAGGGTTAGGAAAAGTGAGTTCCGAGAATTTTATGATTTCATATAATAATTAGAGTTATTATGCGTGAGAAATACGAGTATAATACTAGTTATTATACGAGTATAGTACGAAGATTAGTACAACGTATAATACGAATATAGTACGAACGATATACGAAGAGAATACGAGAATACGAGAATGGAATGCGTAGAATACTATTAGTCTAAATGGACTTTGAGTTCATGGACTTTGAAGAATCCAATTGGACTTAGATTATATCAAGCCCAATGGAATGTGTAATCAAGCCTAGGGTAGGCCCAGTAAGAATTAATGTAAGGTCCAGTGTTAGATTTAATTAAGCCCGATCCAAGAAAATAAATCGCGGATCGAACCGATGGGTCACCGAATGGGTAAAACCCATGGGGCAACCCATGGGCATGTGGGGCACCACTTGGCCACCAAGTAAGGGTGGTGGCCAAGTAAACTTGGTGGCTAAGCCATGAATAGTATGGAGGTGGGGTAAAATGTCTAAAATGCCCCTAGCCTTAAAAATCTATAAATAGAAAGCTTATTTCATTGCTTAAGGATTTTGAAAATCCTACAACTTTGAGAGAGAGAGAGATTTCGGATGGGAGAATAGAAGGAAAAGGAAGATGAAAAGCTTTCCCGAGAGCACGCTTTGTCCGATAGAGGAAGATTAATGAAGGAAGGTAATCCGAAACCTAGTCTTCTATAAATTTTCTTTAAGCTTTATATGTTAAAGCATAGTTTAATGAGAATATGAAGTAAATGATGTTAGAAATGATTTTATATGGTTGAAATCGTAAGAAAATGAAGAAATAAGAAATTTAGTTTATAAATTTCTTAAGGAAGTGTAAGATTCATAAGGATTTTGAGAGATCCGAATGAATCTTAGGAATGAGTAGGTATAATAAGTAAGGAATGATGTTCTATAACATCAAATTCCAAGAAATGTAAAATCGTAATCAAAATATCGATTAAAAATGAAGAACACACGAAGAACACGTGAAGAACGCGAAGAACGTTGTTGATGGACAAATTTAAAACTATCGTAGGATAATTGTTGTTGATGGACAAGTTTAAAACCATCGCATATAAGTTATTTGCTTATTGCTTGGTTAGGAACGTTAGAAACGTTCATGAAGAACGGATTAAAATTGAACTATAATGAAGTTATGGCAAAAATTTTGTAAAAGAAGACCGAGAATTAGAAAGTTAGTAAATGAACCCAAACATGTAGGGTTTCATAAGAATATAAGAATGTATAAAACGTGAGTTGTGGACTCAAGAACGAACGAATTCCGAATTCGGATTACTGAATTACGGACGAACGAACGAAGGGCGTTAATAACATAAAATGAACGAAGGGCAAAGATTAAGATAATAAAATGGCATGTTAATGGATTCAGAATAAAGTTCTGTTTGAGGGTAATTGAAGTACATAAGATAAGGAAGAAAATCGCTTTGGAATGACCTCGTTCTGAGTTATAACGAATAAGATATGAGATTTCAAAATTAGCGTCTCAAGCTTGAAAAAGATTTAGAAAAGTTTTCTAGGTTTCATGCTTGGCACCGCTTGCAGTCACGAAGTCGAGCCTTGAGGCCGGTGTCATGAATACGAAGTTTCAAAGCCATTAGCATTATCGCTATGGTGGCGCCAAATACGGCAGCAGGTGCAGAATGCCGTAAATGAGATTTTTACTACTCAATTTACTAGGGGATGTAAAAGAAAGAAATATGAACATATAGTTCAACTAATGTAACACTTAATTAAGTGTATTAAACCTTTGATGAAGGTTAAACAAAAAGATTAAACGAGATTAAACGACAAAGAATGTGAACGTGGGTTACGGAACCTATATCCGGGGACCGTAGTTGCAATAAATGAACGTGAGGGATTGCTATGGTTGTGATTCCTTAGACGTTGATTGACGAGCGTAATGTATAACATTTTGATGTTATGACATGGTAATGAGAGATGAATGTAAAGTGTTTAGACGCTGTGAACGCAACGCTATTACGATGAGCGATCGGTCTTAGCATACAACAAACTGTATGGCTTTGACATTAACAAAGAATATTGAACATAGGGTTCAGATGATAGTAATGAATGAAAGCGATTAAAACCTTAGATAAATGTTGAATGAGAAATTAAGGGATGAACAACGTAACTGTTGAATACATAAATGATCCTCGTAAATCGTATGCACGTCGGGCGAACATTCTAAGTATACATTGGTTGTATAACTTAGACGTTGACGAAGGTAGTAAGTAAGATATTTATTATCAAGAAAGTCATAGCGAACGGTAATAAGATTAATGAAAGCCAAATATGAGTCGGATGAGAATGTTAGAATGAAATGTAAGCGTTGAACACTTGAACCGAGTTAAAGGTTAAGTGTACGTGAATACTAAACGAGTAGAACCTACACCCCGTGTATGGTTTTACCATGAGATAATGAAGACCAATGATTAAACCTGTGAATGATTAAACTTGTGAATGGTTTTACCATTTTCCCCTTCTTTCGTAGGGGCACGCTAATGTTGCCATGATTTCTTTCAGGAGTTTTCCTTCTTTTGATGAGAGGCCTAATCCCGCCTTAAAATCCTTCGCTTTCCTAGAATTGGAAAATGCCCTAGTCCTTTCACATACTGATGTCGGGGATTCATACGAGAAACTCTCTTAGTTGATGAAGTCACAATTAAGTAATATCCAAATCGTTAATAAGCTGATGTGAGGGAAGCTTTGATGATGATGGACCATGCTGATGGTGTTGACTGGGGCATTTTCCTCTTTAGGATGTTTGATAAATACCCAGTGTTAATTTGTCGCTATTTCCTAGATTTCCCAAGTCTTGTTGTAGTGGTCGCAATATCGGGTTGTCGTCGATTTTGAAATTGCCCCAGCCTTGCTTGTTGTCTGGGATAGTCGCTTTGACAGATGGGCTGATAAGATCTTTGAGTTCGGTAAGAGACTTTTCTTACGTGCGGATGGTGAACAAGCATAGGACTTGGGTTTTGATGCCTTCAATCATTATTCCTAACTTGTTATTGTAATCGATCTTGATTTTCTTCTGATTTGATGAAGACTCGTGATTAAGGGTGTCAAATCTTTGAAGGTCCTCGTTGCTGGTTGTCTTGGCATATCGTTGTTTCTTTCTTTCTGGGATTTGTGCCAGATTTAATGGAATAACATTGCAGTGTTGTTGGGTCTTCTCCACATAGGTCGCTGAATTGGAGGGTCGTTCTTGGGATCGACGTTTGGATTTGGACGTTTCTATTGAGGGCCAGACCGCACCACTACTGGTTGCCTACGTACTCCTGTGAGTGTGGGAGATCAGGTATGCGTAGTTCCTACTTGATAAGATAAACGGTTTGACAAGTGTTTGTTTGAGAAGCGTTTGTTTGAGAAGTGTTCGTTTGAGAAGTGTTTGGTTTGGGAAGTGTTTGGTTTGGGTTTTTTGGGTTTTTGTTTGGTTTGACCGCACCATAAATGGCTGCCTACGTACTCCCATTGAAGAGGGGAGATCAGGTCTTTCGTAGTTCAGGCTTGATGAGTTGAAACCTGAATGATTTGATTTTTGATTTTATTGATATTTTGATTTTTTTTTTTTTTTTTTTTCTATACATGCATGGAAAATAAAAACATACTGCGAAGGAAGTGATATCATCCCAACATCTTCTGGAACTCGCAAGTTTATCCCCTAGATCTACATCTTTTTGGCTAGTTGTGGCCTGATAGTCTAGTCGCTAGTGGCTGTGTTGCCTTCAAGGCTCGTGACAGAGGTTACTTCTTGCTTTTGAATGTCTTCACTTATGGCCATAACTTGATCGCTTCCACGTTCAATACATTCTTCAGGGATTCTTGAGCTGGACCCATTGCAAAAAGGTATGAAATCTTGATTCTTTGATGGGTTAGTTTCCCCGATAACCTCACCATCTTCTCCTTCATCTGTTCCTTCACGCTTTTCCTGGGCTTGAGAGGATTCGACCATGAAATCTACCTCGAACTGTCGTCGCATTTCTTGCAAGGAATTTTCCTTTTTGGCTTTTTCTTCCTTGGAAAGGATCAGTATTTCCTCCGCATCATCCAAGGTGATAAAATCAGGAACGTGGTTGATATCTTTGGACCAGAAGAGGTTTGATGTTGGCGGAAGAATATCCTTTAGGAATTCCCTTGTCTCTTCTATCATTTCATGTATTAGGATCGCTCCATCTTGTGTTTTGCCAGGATTATCGCTCATAGCCTTCACCTTATTTGAACTACCTGTCTCGAGTGGACATCTTAAGCTTTTTATTGCCTTTTTGCCTTTTTTGGTCATGGGAATTTCTATCTCCAGCTCTCCATTTTCAATGAGATCCTGGATTTTATGTCGCAAAGCCCAGCATTCCTCAGTCGTACGTCCAAGTGAGTTAGAATGGTAGAGACATATCTTGGTGGATTCATAGCTCTTTATCTTGGGATTTACAGGAGGCAACAACTCTGTAATCCTTCCTTTGCTTATCAGAAAGTGTAGCATTTCTTCATTAGATTTGCTTAGAGGGGTGAATTTTTGGACTCTTGTGGAGGTTGTTTGATCTTTCTTCTTTAAGAGTTCGCATTCCCCCAAGCGATTTTTCTGTTGGCGAGGTTTACTAGCAATTTTATCGTCCCCCTTTTCTTGGCCTTCTGATAGTTGAGTGAAGAAATGGCTCGTATCCTGATGTTGGCGCACTATCAGCTTAGCTAACAGATTTACTTGGTTCTGGATTGTCTCTAACTTTTTCATTACTATCATACCCTCCTCCGAGTTTTCCCATTTTAGGACATCTACTCTATGCCTTTGGGGGTAGTCTTCTATCCTTCGTATGCACTTACGAATTGGATATATTTCAGCGCTTCCTGACCCTATCATGTTTACTTCTTCCGTATCATGCTGCAACGGAAGGTTGTTATTGACATTTTATTGGTCAGGTTGTTGGACAACAATACTGCCACTTTCGATCAGATTTTGAATTTTATGCTTTAAGGACCAACAATCTTGTGTATCGTGTCCTGGAGATCCTTAGTGGTAAGCACATCTCTGGCTTGGATTGTATCTTTTTCTCCCTGATTCTAGAGGTGGAGCCAATTTGGTAATTTTCTTATGATCCATCAATATCGCCAACATTTTCAAGAGAATCGCCTAGTGGAGTGAACACCCGATTTTTTGTTCTCTCAAATTTTCTTTTCCCATCCTGGAATTGGTTAAATGCTGCCTGTTATTGAAATGGCAGATTGTCTCACTTTTTCCAAATGGGGGGACTGTAGGTTGGTCTACTAGATTTCCCCTGTACAACAAGGGATACATCTTCAGTGTCTTTATCGGGTACCCCCTTGGGATCGCTCGCATACTTGCCAGTCTGTATATGCTTGGCAACTGCTTCCAAGGCAGTGAAGTCTTTAATTTTGCCGGCCTTTAGGCCCATCTCTGCCATTTCGCCGTGTTTGATCATTTCCGAGAATGGCTTTCCTATGCCTGCTAGGATCCTCTCGAAGTACAGATCCTCTTGGATATCAATAAACGTCATTACCATCTCAATTTCTGTCATTGATGGAATGACTTGCACTGCGAGATGTCTCCACCTTTGGGCATATTCTCGAAAAGATTCCGTACTTTGGTTTTTGACTTTAGTCACTTAGTATCGATTCGGCGCCATTTGTGACTGAAAACTGTACTGATTTAAAAAGGCGTGGGCCAATTCTTCCCAGTTGTGGATTTTGGCATTGTCAAGTTGGGCATACCAGGCTTTAGCCTCTCCGGTGAGACTATTTTGAAAAAGTTGCATTCTGAGGCTTTCATCTTCAGCATAAGACCCCAGTTCGCCAATGTACACTTTTAGATACGTATAGGGATCGCCTGCCCCATTGTACTTTTCAAATTCTGGGACTTTAAATTTGGTAGGATATCGAGCCCCTGGGAATATGAAGAGATCTGAATAGGTGACACTCCCATAATTTCCAGTCCCTTTGATTGACCGGATGGTCTCCTCCATTTGTTGGACTTTCTTTCTTAGATCCCCAGTTTCTCGATCATCCCTGAGATTTGTGATCTCTTTATTGAAATGAGGATTAGGTATCTGGGTTTCCATCTTTTTGCCAATACCTTGACTGCCCCTTGGTATGAATGACTCGGATTGAGTAGGCATTATTTGGCCCTGGGTTCCTCCGTGTGCAGGGGATTCTGTGTGGATGGGTATTTGTGGACCCTGAGTAGATTGGTGTAGTTCCTTGAACATAATAGCCAACTCTGTAATTTGATAGCTTAATGTTTCGAACTCCTCGCGAGAGATAGGGGTAGGATCAGGCTGGGCACTTTTATCCATGTCTGACTGTGGGCTTAATGCCCTTTTGGACTTTGAACGGGAAATAAGATCAATTGCTTCCCTACAAAAACTTATGTAGTTTAGTCTTAGGGAAATGTATAAAAATTTTACATGCTATCATAACTTGTCCATTTTAGGAATATTATCCTGCAAAATGGGTGTCATTTGATAGCATGTCAAGCCTTAATATGCATTCACATATTCTTCATATTTTCCATTACATTGAGATTGACAAGTAATTGAAATGGAAGAGTATGAAGAGACTTCCCTTCGCATTTGGTTTATCAGAGGCTGGCCTATCTTAGGTTATTCTCGCGGCTTTTTGGCATGAAGGTTCCCAGATCATCGTAATCTACTTGACGGGAAGTTAATCCGATCGTTCAACTAGAGCGAATCTGAGTGGTGCCTTTCCTGAACCCCGGGAAATTATTTTTCCCACAAGTCTAGTAATCAAACACCGACAGGATAGCCTCCTGGTGGAGGGATCACACAACATACATTCACATACAACATGTCTCACCATTTATTCAAAATGATGACATGTACGAAGCACTAATATCACAGATAGATATTTAGCAATGCAGTAATTAAAATGCATTCGTACACATTCATCATAAATGTAAATGCAACATTCACACACAAGCATATAACAATTTTGAAAAGCTTGTAATAGCGGCTTAAGCCCTCTTACTGGAGTCCCTAGCAGAGTCGCCACCTGTCGACGTCGGGATTTTTGAGTGTCCCTTTTCGTTACTTATTCTTTGGTGTTCTCATGTTAATGTGATATTTGTTTTAAAAAACAAGTGAAAAAGGTCCGACATGTATAATGTCGACGATTTGACTTTAAGAGTCGTCAGTTGGTGTTTTTAACTGGTTGCACCAACGCAACCGAAAATGGTTTACACATTGACCCAATGATTTGACACTGCTAAAAGGGTCTATGAAACCGAGATTCATTTTGGGTCCGGGGGCTTGATTATGCGAAGGGAAGGTGTTAGGCACCCCCCGACATCCGTGTTACCACGGTGACCGCCACTTTTCAAAGAAACTGTTATATGAATATGTGTGTGTGTGTGTGTGTGTGTGTGGATCAATGTGCAATTATTTGGAAGTAGGGCAGTACCTCATTCGTACCTATATACATAGGGTTTGAATTTATAGAAAAATTCAGTTTTAAACAAGATATAGCAATGTCGTTTTGTAAAAGAGGTTTTTCAAACCCTGTGCTCAATAGTAATTGAGGCCTTTGTTGCTTCCATTTTATATATATATAAGCAATTAAACACCTGCATCAAGTTCAGGCTCATCGAATGAGTCGACAACAGTTTATATATATATATATATATATATATATATATATATAATAAGCCAATAAACGCTCCACCCCGAAGTCTAGGATCAATCGAGGCATAACTCAATAATGTTAGTCCGTGTAAAAATATATACATATATATAAGTATATATATACAGATAGAAATGAAAACCACGGACCGAAGTCCGGGCAAACACACTCACACGACTCTCAACGTGTACAACAGTGTGTGATAATATGAGAAGAAAGCTTTATAGAATGTAAGAAGGCTTACAGTGGGCTGCCAAAGTAGACTTCTATGACTCTATGTGGACAAACACTCAGCTCCCGCGGGTAAATATATAATTGTATGTGGGCTAACAGGTGTTTAAAAAGAACAAACACTCAATATGGGGGTGTACAAAGCCAATTGGACAGGGTTCCCTTGCTATTTCTCTTCCTAAAATGGCTAGCCCAAGGTTTATATTTATAGACTGATGGCCACAGGTGTACCTACGACAGCCTCTGATACACCTGCGGCTGGTCGTGGTGTATCCGGGCCTCGTGGGTCTCGTCGTCTCGAAGTACATGCACTCGTGCAATGTAATGTCCGCTCGAACTTACAGAACTTCAATCCGAGCATCCGAATGAGGTGAACAAGACCATCTTCGGATTGCTTTTGTCGAGAGTTACGCAATGACATGGGATTTGCCCTTTTTGATTCCAGGAAGATGGGTCCATGACTGAAATAGCATTCCCGGGTTCCCGTCAGGCAATCCGGTGAGCTGTTTCTAGTAGTTTTCGCTCCGAAGTTAAGATATGAGTCTTGTGGGACTAATTTTGAATCAATTTGAGTTAACATGAGTGTATTTTATTTGAAGTGAAGTTAAGTTGGCAAAATGACCATTTTGCCCCTCCCAGGGTTATCTTCGGTTTTTGCACAGTTGTAGCGGGTTTTTCCCAGGGTTATCTTTGAGATGTTCATGTTGTTGACTCTGAATGTACTCAGGGTTATCTCTGAGGTTGGCTTGACCTCTCGAGATTAACTCTGGGGTCGGGAAATGATGTTGTAGTCCTCCAAGGTTACCTCTGGAGTGTGAAAAAGTCATTTTACCCTCCTGCATAGTTAGTAACAGGCAAAGAAAATTTTGAGTGTCTACAGAGGTTATACCGAATCCGATAGCAGAGGAGCCAGAGGTAGTGGTGATTGAGTCTGGAGACTCAGAAGACCCTGATCTCATGTCAGTATTTGACGGCATGTTAGAAGAAGAGGTGGAGGTGGTGTCCTTCAACCCTATGACACTTGCAGAAGAGACACCCCAAGGGGAGTCTATGATGTCACTATTCATGACAGTGTTAGACAGGAACCTCCATTATTTTCAAGAGGTGAAAGAGTTAAGAGCAGAGCTCCAGGCTGTCTTACAGGATAAGACATATATGGAGTTAATGTGGGAACAGGAATATGACGAGCGAGTTTTAGCCAATGACAAGGTCCATGAGCTAAAGCGAGAGGTCTTTGAGCTAAGGGGGGAGCTAAAGACAAAGAAGCAAAAGATAGGGAGAATGTCTTATATTCATAGGAGTTCTTATAAGGATTTCCAATAGCAGGTAGCTGGATATCCAATAGAGGTAGGGCAGACTCGGTACACTATCAGCCGTGATGTTATTGCTGGTCTGGCCATAACAGATTTTGATAATGCCTTAAGGTAGATGTAATCTAGTAATAGCTAGAGTAGTTTTAGATATGTAAATATTGTGTATCTAGTAGTGACGTAAAACCCTCTTTTGTATATCAAAGGGTAGACTTTTGTAAATCCTAATTTTTGGAAAGCAACTGCGGGATAGTAATGTAATCATATTAGGCTGTCTAATGGCACGATGTTGTATTATACTACAATGAATGAATCAATATAAGCCTTTATACGGAACATATTGAGTAATGGATGTTGAATTTATTATTTAAATTTGAATAATAACTAACTAATAAGAAGGGAATAATAATGAAATGTGTTATTTATTGTAACAGCAGAATGGCGCCAAGAAGAGGACAATGAAACCAAGGCATTAATGTAAATCAACCGGAGGGAGGTCCGGTTAACCCAATGCAGGAATTTGTTAACTTATTAACAGCCGCATTTAATAGAAATGGGGCTAATATTCCCGTAAATCTGGGATTAGTATGAGCTACTACTTTCAAGGATTTTAAAAGTGTGGGTCCACCAGAGTTCAAGGGAACTACGGACCCCATAGAAGCCCAAACATTGGTAAAAGAAATCAAGAAGGCATTTGTTGTTGCAAATGTCGATGAGGGTTAGAAGGTTGCCTTTGCAACCTATATGATGAAAAGTGAAGCCAATTTTTGGTGGGAGGCTAACCAGGCTAGAGCTGGTACAGAGAACTTAACGTGGGTGAGGTTCAAGGAGATATTCTTCGAGAACTACTTTCCCACGAGTATGTAGGTAAGAATGGAGATGCGGTTTCTGCACTTGAAATAAGGGGACATGTGAGACACCCCCGAATTCGGGTCCTCTGACCTCAGTCCGGTCATCACGAAAAAATACACACATCCACCTCTAAGCAACATACGATAACTAAAATGCGGAAAATAATAAACGTACGTCATTCATTTAAAAGGTGTTACTAGTCCCAAGATACGATAACCTTAATATCATCTTACAAACATACCATAAAATAAACATTGGGGTTCATATTACATAACAGTAATTTAAACTAAGCGTAAGGAAAGGTCTGCTCATTGCCACTATTCTACATCTTTCCTTTACCCTTATCCTTCCCTGAGGTCTCGGGCTTAGCTGCAATATAATTCATGATATAGCAAGGATGAGCAACAAGTTTGCCCAAGAAGTTTAAATACAACAATAAGAATATATCATGATGAATGAAAAAATATATGTCAATGAATTCAACAATAAGAATATTGGAAGCAAAGATAATGATTGCTTTTAGAGTAACTACTAGTCAAGTAGACTTTGAACTATAACACTCCAATGGAATCAAGTAGACTCGAGGGGATCAGCCTCACGTACACTATATATATGCATAACATTTAAATCTGCTCTTTGTAACTAATATATATTAGATACTTGGGGTATTCCCCTATCATAAAAGGGGTGCTCTTTCAGTCTAAAAATCCTTACCATCAATTGGTTTAGATAGCTTTTATAAAACATCATACGCTTGTCTGACCGAACAAAGGTTCATACCCTATCTTACACAGTTCAAGAATTATTGAACTTTAAATGATGTGCAAGTCCAAGACTGTACGAACTCAAGTGCACTAAGTGTGAATATCAATAATATCGATGTGGAATAATTGTAAGGTAATTAAACCACTTAATAACATCTATGGAAATAAGATTCAAGCTTAAATGAATAATTTTCAATTCAACAATAACCTGCTCAATACAATATGAGAAGGATAGTAAACTTTCACAATAAAAGTATGGTTCAAGGAATTTCACAACCAAAGAGTGAAGTTCAAGGAAACTTGCTCAATAATAAATTTGAGTAGGGTTCGAATACTTGCTCAAGTAAAAGAGTAAGAATTAAGAAACTTGCTCACTAAAAGTAGGGTTCAAGGAACTTGCATGTTTGCTGAGCTACAATTAATTCTAGCTTTAATTACTTGCGTTGAAACGACCTAATATTAACAAGTCAGTCTTTTCAATTAGTATGTGTAAACTATTATGAATAGACTTACAAGAATCAAGTCATCACATATCATGCTTCTCAACACATTATATGACATATTGGTCACATATTATAAAGTAAAGTAACCATATAAGCATGCCTTGAATTTCAGAATCAAAAACAGAATCTATTTATGACTGTAGTAGATCTGCCAGTAATGTGTGTTCGGTCTAGAAGCTTTAGGAATCAGCAGAATTAACACTGTCCCCCGCCGCACTGAGTTTGAGATTTGCTCTTCTGACTTCAGTCCAACTCTAAGACACTAATTACACACCTATTTTAACATACATACATGCTAGAGTTTCACATATAACACATGATCATTCTTGAGTTCATTACCACAAGTTTAACTTATAATTTATATGTCATTAAAAATAGAAAGGTCATGTGATCATCATGCTTAATACATATGAATCATGTTTAGGAGTATTATAGCCATAATATGACATCTTACTACTTTAGTATCTAAGTACTTATATAATATGCAACTTAAGTTTGAAAACATATTCAAGGTTGTCTTTGAAATTATATTAGCACGAATGGTGCAATCTAACACACATAAGACAAATCTAAAACCTTTATCATAAGTAAATAAGTTATGATAATCTCTTTTCATAATCAGAAACTATATCTTGTAATCATTCATGTCCATTAGCTTATTATACTAAGCTTTTCTTTCTAACACCAAGCTTATCGAGTTTAATCATGATAAAGACACTATACATCATATATCATGCGTAATTAGGTTCCAAATCAGTCGTGTACATGAGTCACTAAGTTTAGAACTTGTAAATATAAGCATTCCTCAAAATTTGTTTTAGAATCTTAAGTTTTATTACAAATTATCTTACTAATTCAAGTAGATTACATCATACCACATAAGAAAACTTTATATAACATGTTATACTTCTGTTCAGGTACATATATAAGTTATAATACCAAATCAGAAATGCCTAGTATAACAAAAATCGTAAAGCTGGATTCGAGGTGCGGTAGTAATTGCTATTGCCGCACTTAATCTGAAATAAGTAGCAATTGCAATTGCCACGCCTCGCATCGAGGCGAAACGCCTGCTCTGATGCAGAGAGCATCAAACAACTTCAATTTCACATGATTCAAACATGTTCCAATCCATAACTTGAGAGTTCGAACATGTAAGCCTACTTCCTAAACACGTTATAGCATGCTAATTCACTTTGATTAATAAACGAATTCAAGAAATCTCAAGAACTTGACAAAACCTAACTCAAGAACAAAAGTAAAGTTTATACCTCCTTAAGCTTGGATTGGATTCCTTACACACTGAGTATGCTTCTATAGTATTCTTGTCAGCCAAACAAGGCCCTAAGGGGAGTTATGATTAGTTCACCATGATGGGGTAACTGACCATTATTGCGTCAGTTCATCTCCTTATTTATCAAACGTCTTTTATTTTCTTCCTTTTCATTTTTTTTCTAAGTCTGGCATAACACAAAGAGAGATACAGAGAGAGAGTTCAGAGTTCAGAGTTTTTGTTGGGAAATTCACTTTCTAGTAATCTACGCTTGGATAATCTCTTCAACCCAATTTATTTATTTACGTCTTTTAAAGTTTTTATATGGCTTTTTTACTTCTGTAACTCTCTATAATTGGGAAATCATGTCGTTATGTGAATATATATAATAATTCGAGTTATAAGGCATGTTATATATATATATATATATATATATTGTGCTTCCATATCATTGGTTTCATAAGATTATGACGTATGATTTTGGCTTGTTATTTCAAAAATTTACTGATGCATTGATATGGCTATATGGCCCTTACGCACAAATTTAATCGTTGATCATATATTATCCCTAAATTTTACACTTATATATGATTATACATGCTAAAATGAACAAAATGAAACTTGAGTGGTTGGATTTGACCTTATAACGAATCCATAGTAGTAAATTCTATGTTTTTATTCAAAACCCTTCTTGAGCATCAAGAAAACGATATAATTTACATATTTTAATTACGTAATTATGTGTTTTAATGGGTTTAAACTACTCTATAAATGTTGGGTAATGATTATGTATAAATTCTAATATTTGGGTATGCTTAAACTAATATATGGACAAGGAAATTGGAAGTTATGGCCATATTTATGTATAATTTTACGTGTGATTGATTTTTGGCCTAATTTGGTCTTGTTATGTTCATGAATCCAGAATGAGCTATGAAAATGAGAAAATGAGCACTGGGTAACCCAGCCCCATTTGGCGTTACCAAACTACATTACCAGCCGTGACAAAAAAAAAAAAAAAAAATAAATAAATAAATAAATAAATAAAAAATAAAAAAATAAAAAATTCGATGAAAATTATTATTAAAATATTTATAAAATAAATTAAATATTTTAATTGAGATATTTATGGAATAAAATAAATATTTGATGAAAATTATTATTAAAATATTTATAAAATAAATTAAATATTTTAATTGAGATATTCATGGAATAAAATAAATATTCGATGAAAATTATTATTAAAATATTTATAAAATAAAGTAAATATTTTAATTGAGATGTTTATGGAATAAAATAAATATTCGATGGAAATTATTATGAAATAATTTATTCGAGAGTGTAATAATAGTAAGAAGAATGAAAATATTCTAATTTAATAATTAAATTAGAAGGGTAATGATTTGTTAAATAAAGTAGAGTTTATATTAAATAATTAAGAGAAAATGTAACTAATGAATTTCGTGAATATATATGGTATGTGTGTAGGACTTGTGGTGAACGGAAGTAGTAATCGTTTAGCCTACACACGAGGCAAGTTCTTAAACCTTAATTCTTTACATAAAGCAAGTTCATTATTCTATCTTATTTATTATTGTTCAAGTCAAGATTTCATATTAGATCTTATCATTCTTTAAAAGCATAATTCCTATTATACAATACTTATTCGATTGTATACATCTTGAATTTTATTATTCAAATTGAATATCAATTATTGTTGAACCTTATAAGACTAGTGAACCCTTATTGATTCAACTAGTCCATAGTTGATAAGCGTTATAAATTCTAAAAGTTTTATTGAGCTTACCCAATCCAAACTTCCTTTAAATGCGGACTCAGATGTCAAACCGAGATGAACAACCCTTTAATAGGGGATTATTTACGCTTTAGCGTTAAGATATTAATGTGCATGTGATGGTACTAAGGGTTGATCCCCCTAAGTACGAGAAGAAGAGTCCATAGTCTTACGTATTAAAGGTTTCAAGAATAAACACTTGACAACCTAGGACATAGTTCAAGGTCTTGTGACCCTCAGAATTTCTTTTGATTCTTGTTATTCATTCTTAATTCAAAAGTTGAGCTTTTATATTCAAAGTTATTAATTTATTCGCATGTTATTATTATTCATTTATTATATTGTTATACTTGTGGGCAATGGTGCTCACTCTTGCGTAATAATAACATTGCAGTTAAGAACGAGAGAACAGACGAGCCTTCCACTAGTAAAGGCAAGGGCAAGATTAGCAAGTAATGAAGACTATTTGTTTATGTGATTGTGTAATGACATTTAGAATTGATGTTACTTAAGACTTAATTGTTATGTTTCCGCACAGATATTTAAGGTTAGATTAACCTGGGATTTATTTAGTTATGCAGTTGATGTAACACCATAAGGGGAGAGAGTTATTATTTATTCTATCTATTGTATGGTTGTATTTTATTTATGGGTAGATAGATAGATGATGTTTGTACAGTGAACACCAAATCCTGTGGAAATGGAAGTACCAGATTTGGGGGTGTCACAGGTTGGTATCAAAGCTGTAAGGTTATGAACCTTAAGTGGGGGAAACAACCTTAGGTAGTAGCCTTGTAGGAGATCGAGAACATAGTAGTGGTAAACTCTTATCGAGTTCTAAGAAATGAATTTCTAAATTCATTAAAGATAATAAAAGACTTTATGTGCTTATGTGTTAATCTATGTGTTCGCTAGCACGGATTAGTAACTAAAACTTAAAATTTTGTTGTTAGGATGTCGGATATTGGAGGAGCTAGTCGAAGGTGGGGGAGGAACCCCGATTACCTATAGAGGAGGAGCCCAGAGACATTCATGTCGTCGGGGAACGACTTGTAGAGAGAGAGTCATCTCAGATGATCACCATCGTTGGTCGGGAGCATGAGCGTAGACCCGATCCAGAGGAGGATCCGAGGAAGAGGAAGAAGAGGAGTTCCCACGAACTCCATTGATGTAGAGATGTATGCGCGACTCTATGATCATAGCGTAGAGTTGCGAGGATCTTTATTCGGGATTTAACCGAGCAAGCGGTTAGTCGCCAGATTACTATTGAAAGCGGGAGGATAGAGATTGTGAACTCTCACACACGTTTAGGAAACGTGGAGTGGGATCTGGTTCACGAGAAGGGTCAGACCGAGGATAAATTCCACGAAATAGAGAAGTTAAAGAAGGATCTGAAGGAGACCTCAGAGAGGCTTGCCATAGCAGAGGAGGGCTGGGTACGAGAGTCACGCCGTGCTGATCGTGTAGAAGATGATCGCCATGTAAAGAAGGCTAAACTTGAGGAGACATACTCTACACTACAAAATGCAATGAATGGGGTCCAAGATCGAGTTAGGAAGTATCCAATCTAGTTTGAGGATCTACCATCATATATGCTAGATCGTAGAACGATGTGCCGCATCATGGAGGAGGAACGTAGCAAGGCTATCCAAATACTTGATGATGATAAAGTGATAGAATTTGTTTAATTATGTGAAAGACTTAATTAGTTTTTATATGTAAATTCTGACATGTTTATGAACGAAAGAATATTTGAATGTTTTAAATCCTGTGGATTCTTTATTCCATGATAGTTGATGTAAATAGCAGTTATGCTATCGTTTAATGTTAAAACTTTGATTTGAATGCAAATATATCAAGTTGTTTGAGATGATGTGTTAAGTGATATGTTAAATTGTTGAGTAATGCCTGAACTATTTAGAGAAATAAATAAAGTTCTAATAAAGCGTTTATTTAACAGAAAAATGCCGCCAAGAAGACGACCAAATCGTCGACCAGCCCAGGAAGGGTCAACGAATAACAACAACAACACCACTAATGTCGACCCTGATTCGTTAGAATTGGTGAATTCTTCGGTGGAGCAATTAACAATCAACCACAAGCCCCACCAAACACCACGTTCAAGGATTTCAAGGCGGTGGGACCGCCAGAGTTTAAAGGTTCTATGAACCCAATCAAAGCTCAAACATGGGTTATGGAGATGGAGAAGGTGTTTGACGTCGCCAGAGTAAGGGAAGACTAGAAGACCGCATATCTGACATTCATATGTCAAGTTTGAAGCTAGCTATTGGTGGCGAGTAAACAAAGTGCACGGGAGGAGAAGATGTAATAACCTGGGAGAGATTTAAGGAGATGTTTTTCGAGATGTATTTTCCAACTAGTTCGCAAAACCAAATGGAAGTTCAGTTTTTGGAGTTGAAACAAGGGAATATGTCCGTAGCAGATTATGCGGCAAGGTTCAACGAATTGGCTAGGTTCGCCACATATCAAGTGCATACTGACGAGAGAAATGCAAGACGTTTCAAGCAGGGACTGAAGCCCTGGTTGTATAGCAAGGTGTCAATGTTCCAATTGAACACTTTTGCTAGAGTGTTAGAGAAGGCCATACTTACTGAAGGTGGAAGCGATGCGGTATCTAAATATAATCAGGATCAGAAGAAGAAAAAGAGTGAAAATGAAGGAATTAATAAGACTGGTGGAAGTAGTACGGGAGGTAATAATAATCAAAAGAGAAAGTGGTCCGATAACTCGTCAGCTGGAAGTCAACAAGGAGGGCAAAAGAAGAAGATTGAAGCGTGCTCAACCTGCGGAAAAGCTCATCTGGGAGTTTGCATGAAGGGAAAACGAGTATGCTACAATTGTGGTCAGGAAGGCCACATAACACCTAACTGTTCTAAAGCAAAGAAGGGTGCTTGCTTCACTTGTGGCTCAAAGGATCATCTTGCAAGGGATTGTCCTAAGAAGGGATCTGGAGGAACAGGATCAGGAGGGAATAGAGGAAACAACGGTGGAAGCACTCTGACTATCACAGGACCAACTGCAACCAACCGACCGACCACCAGAACATTCAACATGACAGTTTAGGATGCAGTGCAGTCTCGCGATGTGGTGTCAGGTATCATTCCGATCAATAAAGTTAATGCTTATGTATTATTTGATTCAGGTGTTACTTGTTCATTTATATCCGATGACTTTGCCAAGAACTTAGAATTGCCTAAAGATGAGTTTGAATACCCCATGAACATAGAAATTCTGAATAGAGAAATTATTCCTGTTAAGTACGTGCACAATAACTGAAGAGTGGATATTAAGGGTAACATTATGAACGTAGATCTTATCCCTATTTAACTTGGAGAATTCGATATTATCTTGGGTATGGACTGGTTATCCAATTATGGGGCGATAATTAATTGCCAGAAGAAGCGTATTAACCTTATGACTCCGTCAAAGGTTGTGTTTTATGGTAGTAAGTCGCCTAGACAAGCGAGTTATCTAACGATGATGCAGGCCAGAAAGTTGTTAAGACAAGGCTGTGTAGGATATCTAGCTTACATAGTCGATATTCGTAAAGAAAATCTGAAAATAGAGGAGATACCAGTAGTGAGGGATTTCACAGACGTATTTCTGGCTGATTTTCCAGGACTTCCACCAGATAGAGCGGTTGAATTCGTGATCGATTTGGCTCCAGGAACGGTTCCAATATCGAAGGCACCATACCGAATCGCACCGGTAGAGATGAAAGAGCTGATGGTTCAACTACAAGAATTACTAGACAAGAAGTATATCCAACCAAGCGTATCACCGTGGGGAGCGCCGATTTTATTCGTAAAGAAGAAAGATGGGACAATGCGGCTCTGCATCGAATATAGAGAACTGAATAAGGTCACGATCAAGAATAGATATCCATTACCGCGAATCGTTTAAAGGGAGCGAGATACTTTTCAAAGATAGATTTGAGGAGTGGTTATCATCAATTGAAGGTGAGACGAGAAGATGTACCGAGGACAGCAGTCAGAACCCGATACAGTCACTACAAATTTTTGGTAATGTTATTTGGTCTAACAAATGCTCCTACAGTATTTATGGGCTTAATGAATGGAGTGTTCAAGCCATTTTTGGAAAAATTCGTAGTGGTATTTATAGATGACATTTTGGTATATTCAAAAACCAAGGAAGAACATGAAGAACATTTGAGGGTGACATTAGAGACGTTGAGAAGAGAGAAGTTGTACGCTAAATTTTTGAAATGTGAATTCTGGATTGAAAGGGTACAATTTCTTGGACATGTGATCGATAGGGACGGAATTTCGGTGGATCCCTCCAAAGTCGAAGCTGTGATTAACTGGGATCAGCCGAAGACGCCGTCGGAAGTAAGAAGTTTTCTTGGATTGGCATGTTATTACAGAAGATTCATTCAGGATTTTTCCAAGATCGCAACCCCGTTGATGAATCTGACTAGAAAATCAATGAAATTTGTTTGGACGGAGAAGTGTGAGGAAAGCTTTCAAGAATTAAAGAAGAGGTTAAGTTCAGCCCCTGTGTTATCTCTTCCAGATGACACATGAAATTTTGTGGTATATAGTGATGCGTCGCACAAAGGACTTGGTTGTGTGCTCATGCAAAATGGCAGAGTCATTGCGTACGCGTCACGACAACTGAAAGATTATGAGAAGGGGTGTCCGACCCATGACTTGGAGTTAGTTGCAGTAGTTTTTTCTTTGAAAATCTGGAGGCACTATCTCTATGGGGAGAAGTGTGAAATATTTACATACCACAAGAGTCTGAAATATATTTTTACACAGAAAGACTTGAATATGCGCCAAAGAAGGTGGTTGGAGTTAATTAAGGACTACGATTGTGAGATTCTATACCATCCGGGTAAGGAAAATGTGGTGGCCGACGCCTTAAGTAGAAAGGGTCGGGAGAAACTGATGTTGTTAACCGTACTGGAGGAGTTAATTTCAGCAATGGAGAAGTTAGAATTGGAAGTGAAGTATCCTATGGAGATTGATGAGAAAATATTTCAGATGCAATCTGGTATAACCCTACTGGATAAAGTTAAGGAGGCTCAGCTTCAGGACGAAGAATGTAAAAATGTGACAAAGAAGATATCTGAAGAAGGAACAAGAACCAAGATTTAAGATGGATAAGGAAGGAATACTGAGATTTGATAATAGAATTTAGGTACCGCCAGTTCAAGAGATTAAGGAAGATATTTTAAGCGAGGCTCATAGTTCACGATATTCGATTCACCCTGGTAGTACCAATATGTACCAAGATCTTAGACAACATTTCTGGTGGCCGAATTTGAAGCGTGATGTTACAGAATGTGTTGCCAAGTGTCTGACCTGTCAGAAAGTGAAAGCGGAACATCAGAGACCGAGTGGATTGCTACAACCGTTAGAGATCCCAGAGTGGAAATGGGAACATATTACAATGGACTTCGTGGTTGGCCTTAGGACGACTCGTAAAGGCTACTGACCTTGATATGGGTTATCGTTAACCGATCGATTTAAATATGTACACTTCCTTCCGATCAAAATAAGATTCAACTTAGATCAGTGGGCGAGGCTATACGTAAAAGAAATTGTTTTGAGGCATGGAGTTCCGGTATCAATTGTTTCAGATAGGGATTCGCGTTTCACATCAAATTTCTGGAAACATCTTCAGGAATGCATGGGTACGCAATTGCGAATGAGTACAACTTACCACCCTCAAATAGACGGACAGAGTGAGAGAACGATTCAAACATTAGAAGATATGCTAAGAGCCTGTGTGATGGACTTTAAAGGAAATTGGGATGATCACCTACCATTAGTAGAGTTTGGTTACAACAATAGTTACCACGCTAGTATTGGAATGCCACCCTATGAAGCGTTATACGACAGAAAGTGCAGAACTCCACTATATTGGGATGAAGTTGGCAAAAGATAACTACAAACATCAGACATAGTCAAGGTGATTCGAGTAAGATTGACATCAGCTCAAGATAGACAGAAGAAATACGCCGATCCACACCATAAGAATGTTGAGTTCGAACCAGGTAGTTATGTGTTCTTAAAGGTCTCTCCTTGGAAAGGAAAGATCAGATTCGGAAAGAAGGGAAAATTGAGCCCAAGATTCATCGGACCATTTGAAGTTCTGAGAAGGGTCGGAGAAGTTGCTTATGAGGTAGCCTTACCTCCATCTCTAGAGAATGTCCACAATGTTTTCCATGTCTCAGTCTTACGACCCTACAAATCCGATTACAAGCATGTGATTGAATATGAACCCCTACATTTCGATAAAGACTTGTCTTACGAAGAAATTCCTATTCAAATTATCGACCGAAAAGAACAAGTTCTGAGAAATAAAGTAATACCTTCTGTTAAGGTAATTTGGAGGAACCACAATGCTGAAGAAGCTACGTGAGAACTCGAAGAGAATATGATGAAGAATTATCCTAATTTATTTACTTAGATTGTTATATGCGATTCTGGGACAGAATCTTTGTAAGGGGGGAGAATATAACGGGACAAATTTTTGAGTTGTGATTCTGGGGACAGAATCCTTTTAAGAGGGGAAAGATGTGACAACCGTAATTTTGTAATTTAATTTTAATATTTATTGGGTTGAATAATTATTTTTCGATGAATTAATTATTAGATTAAATAATTAATTGATGAAGTTGTGATAGATTAATTTAATTATATGTGTTATGTAAGACCCCGAAATTTTTAAATAAAAAGAAATTTCCTTTATTTATTATTTTGAAATAGTAATGGTTGATTTGATTAATGTGGATAGTTAATGGTTAAATACGCAAATATTTCAAAATAAGCAAGTGGTTATAAAATATTCATTGTTGTTGGGAATATTCGTTTGGTCGTGGAATATTCATACCGCTTGGGAATATTAAATGCAATGACAGTATGACCATGTGTGGGCCCCATAACGGAAAGCGATTGGATGAAGAAAACGACAAATATAAGTTGTTTTTAAATAACGGCGTAGTTGTTACCGTTAATACTGTTGGAATACCCGGTGGTTAAAACACACTAATACGCGTTGTTGAACAGTAGCACACGGTATTGCACCAATTATTGATTCTTACGTAAGAAGGCACTACTCAATAATGGTTACAGTAATTACTGTTCAGTATTTTATTGAGTTAATAATTGTTGCGTTGATATTTTATATTGCTGTTGTTTCAATAATTGTCATTACACAATATTTTTTATTATCGAAGCAATAATTCATATTATCTGAATAATATTATTAGATAACATTATTGGCAATGTCTAGAAAGTTCTGTCTAAGGAGAGGTTTGGTCACCTAATTGCGCGCCAGTAAGAAGAAATTCTTATTGGAAAGCCCCCTCTTTCCTAGGAACTGCCTGGTTGTCAATATTGTGATTCTGTAATATTATTTGTGAATAATTAATTATTGATTTATATGATGAGGAAAATATTGATTTTATGTGGATATAGATGGAGAAAATTTTTAAAATGACAATTGTTGAAAATTAATATTTTATCTTTTTCTGATAAAATAATTCATTTAAATATATTATT
Source organism: Panax quinquefolius (assembly GCA_020205615.1). Taxonomy (NCBI): domain Eukaryota; kingdom Viridiplantae; phylum Streptophyta; class Magnoliopsida; order Apiales; family Araliaceae; genus Panax; species Panax quinquefolius. Next base: position 126,010 of record JAINUW010000118.1, read on the forward strand.
TTAATAATATATTAACGGTGATATTTTTACAACGAATGTGGGATATATGAGTATACGAGGAGGAAGAGTATTTTTGTTGCAATAAATGTTTAAAACATGTTAAACATGTCGGTGGACCTCATTTATTGATTGAAATTTGATTATAGCTTTGTAAAATCGCTTTGTTTGTGGATTTCGGTCAATTTCATTTGGAATTTGGAAAAACTTTCTTCTGCAAAGTTGTAGAGAATTGAATTTCCTATAAAAACTCGAGAGATTCGAATTTTCTGATGAAAGGGCTATTTATTATGAATTATTGAAGTTCGAAGCTCCGAAATAATTGATTTTTGTAAGTTTTAATTATTTATTTTATGAAAAACGTTTTTATCATTTCTTTCTAGAAGGTTGGCATGTGGGAAATGTTGGGATCTGATTTCCAAAGAGGCGTAGGAATTTTATTAATAATAATATATTTTATTAAATTTTCTGCTTTGGTGTTCTAAGCATTTTCCTATAAATAGGGTGCTTAGGTTAGAATTGAAAATCACACCGTAAATCAAGTTTTTTCTCTTATATTATCGGCGTATTCTTGTGAGTATTTTGAGTATACTTTGAGTATTGCTATACGGTGCAAGTCCAAGTCATAGCCTATATCCGGTGTTTCAGCTAGAAGTACTGATCTTTCGAGGTAAGGGATGTTATTTTCTTCTCAAATGATATTATTTCTTCAATATCATTATGCTAAAATGTCGATCTGAAGTTTTTATCAAATTTGGAACTTTTTTCATGTGGGGTTACTATTCATGAGTTCTTATTCATGAGTTACTATTCACGAGTTCTTATTCATGAGTTCTTATTCACGAGTTACTATTCACGAAAGTACTATTCATGAAGCGTGAAGATGTTTTTGTGGAATTTCTATCTTTTGGTGTCGGAGTTACTATTCACGTATACGACACTATTCACGTATACGGCACTATTCACGTATACGGTACTATTCACCGAAAAATAAAATTTCTTCTTTTCGTCCAAAACATCTATTCGGATACTAACTCGATTGTATCCATATTTTGATCATTCTTGAATTTTACACCACTATGATTATTTTTGAGGTATTTTTGGACGTGGATAAAAGCATGTATTAATCCTTAATCCTTAATCCTTGTCATTTTGTTTCTTTGGATTCGTTTCTTTAAAAAAAAAATTATTTTTCATCATCCTCGGTTTTAAATGATGATATTATGGAATATCTTTGGCTGTAGTGCAAAGATGAATGATTTCTTAAGAATATCTTTGGCTTCAGTAGTGCAAAGATGAATGATTTCTGAAGAATATCTTTGGCCCGTAGTGCAAAGATGAGCAGTGTTTAAATGAACATGATTAATGATGAATATCTTTGGCTGTAGTGCAAAGATGAATATTTGATTCAGATGTATATTGATTGATGTTACGGGGATAAAAGATGAGCGATGAACTTTTAAATTCATACATAGAAGATAGTAGTTTGCATTCTCTACTTAACTCTTTAATAATGAATTATTATTTCATTGCGAATATTGATTTAAAATTTGTTGTCTATTGTATTCTATTAGATTTTTCCCTGTTGAAGACTAACGATAATTTGTTGTATATTATCTTAGTCATAATATTCTTTACTGAGCTAGTTGAGCTCACCCTTTTCCTTTTTGTTCCATTTTTCTCAGGAGGCGAGAATATAGCGATGTACAGTCTGGGGTATGGAATGAAGGTTTTAGAAAGGATTGTTTAGTAGTCCTCACCATTTTTGTAAAATAATGTATCAATAAATGTGATGAGGATTTATTTGAGTATAGATATTATCTAGAAGATAATATTTGTATTCAAACTCACAGTTTTACCGTTGTAATAATAAAGTTGTAGTTGTTTCTGTACCATGTATTGACAACTCAGAATAGGTGATGTATACCTATTTTGGGGGCGTCACAGTTGGTATCAGAGCTTTGGGATATGATCTCTGGCGGAGATCGGGGAATAGAACTAGGAGGGGAGAGACGAGTAAATCCTTCGCTAGTGTGTCCTACCTAAGCTTATTTGTTAGTTGGTCAGTATATAGGGATATTATGTGATATATTGATTTCCTTAATTAACCCTTGTTTTATGACAGTATTTGAGAATGTCGTCGAGAATATTAACAATGGAAATGAGACCGTGGAGATGCTGTACTCACCAACGAGGAGAGCGTGTAACAGTCGGGCAATGTTCCTCCCGTGAACAACACCATTGAAAGCGATGATGATGAGCGAGGGATGTTTAGAAGTTTTTGCAGTTCATGCAAAATCGGGACGATGGAGACTCGTGTTCAAAATACGAGGAGGAAATGATAGCAATTCACGGGTTGTCACTGACCAAAGCGGTTCAAAGAGTTGGGACCACACGAATTTAAGGGAAAGCCAGATCCGATCATGGCGAAAACATGGGTCAAGAAAATTACCAAGATATTCGATGTCTTGGGGTGCACGGAGAATGAAGGTTCCATTCACCACCTTTATGTTCCGTGGCGAAGCGAGACTCTTTGGTGGGAGTCTCGTGAAGCGTACCCATCCACCGCACTTAGCATGTCTTGGGAGGCGTTTGAAGCTATTTAATGACAAATACTTTCATGAAAGTGTTCGTTCGTATGAAGGAAGTGGAGTTCATCGATTGGAACAAAATAACATGGCGGTGTCGAAGACGAGGCAAAGTTTGCGAGTTATCGAGTTTGCACCTCATTTGGTGGAGAATGAGGAAAGTATGACGCGGAAGTTTCTTAGAGGTTTGAACCCGGCATACGTCGGTATCTCATTTCTCATAAATTTTCTCTTTATTCAGGATGTTGTAAAAGCGAGGCTCAATTATTAGGCGAGATAACGAAAGTACGGTCGTTGAGGACCACAACGAGGATCGATCGAGATAGCGGTCAGCAGAATAATGATAACTGCGGAGAAAGAAAAGCAGACGGACAAAAATGGTAACCACTCTGGTGGTAATCATGGCCATGAAAATAGAAGAAGCGAGTCGGGAGGAGATTTTAAAAAGAGGAGATTTAATAAATGACCATGTGAAGATGAGCGGTAAGGCGAAAGAAGCTGGTTCTAGGGAGGAAACGACCACCCGGTCATATATGCTACAAATGCGGAAAAGAGGGACATATTAGTCAAAGCGCCCCTAGCAGTTCAAGGTATGCTATAATTGTGGAAAGGAAGGACATATCGCTCGAGATTATACGATGAGCGAAACCTAGTTCGTGGGGGATGGTGACTCAAAAGATCGTCCCGTAAAAGTCAAAGTCAACGATTCCGGAAAAGCGTTTGTTGTGATTGGTCATAATGCGAGGAACCCAAACGAGGTGATCACGGGTAAGCTATTTATAAATTCTTTGAAGTTTATACCTTACTTGATACCGGGGTGCTACCCATTCATTTATCTCTCCTGCATGTGCTCAACGTTTAAACTTGACTCAGGAGAAATTAGACTTTGACCTATCTGTGGAAACTCCGTTAGGAGAAACTTTCATCACATCCTTTGTTTATAAATCTTGTTTGATTCAAGTTGGCACCATTACCTTACCGTTGACCTTATCTCTTTAAAGATACTTGCTTTTGATGTGATTTTAGGGATTGATTGGTTAACTACTCATCATGCCAAAATTGATTTTTTCGTAAGGTTGTTAGTTTTCATATTCCTAACCAACTGTTGTTATGCAATTCAAGAAACTAAACCATTAAAATCGATCCTTGTCATATCTAATCAAAAAGCTATTCGTTTATTAAAAAGCGGATGTCAAGCTTTCTAGCCCATGTTATGGATTTGAATAAAGACACGTCAAATTTGAATAATATTCTGTTGTTATTGACTTTCGACGTATTTCAGAAGAACTTCCGGTCTACCCCGTAAGCGTGAAGTTGAATTCTTTATTGATCTTGAACTGATACAAAGCCCATTTCTAAAACCCCATATCGAATGGCTCCTATTGAACTTCAGGAGTTAAAGGTCCAACTACGAGGAATTGTTGGACATCGCTTTCATTCGATCCTAGTACATCTCCTTGGGGTGCTCTGTTTTATTTGTAAAGAAGAAAGACGGAGTATGCGACTTTGTATTGACTATCGGAATTGAACCATGTCACCATCAAGAATAGGTATCCTCTACCTCGTATTGATGACTTGTTTGACCGATTGCAAGGGCACAATTCTTTTCAAAAATCGATCTTCGTTTTCGGATATCATCATGAAGATTAGAGGCGAGGATATTCCAAAGGCGCCTCGAGAACTCGGTATGGGCATTATGAATTCTTAGTCATGTCTTTCGGACTAACTAATGCTCCTGCGGCTTTCATGGATATGATGAACCCAAGTATTCAAGGAATATTTGGATCAATTCATTGTTGTCTTTATTAATGACATCCTTATATATTCCAAAAGCCGTGAAGATCATGAGCATCATTTGAAGTTGGTACTCAAAGGCTTCGTGAAAACCAACTATATGCCAAATTGAAGAAATGCGAGTTCGGCGAGGAAGTAGCATTCCTTGGGCACGTGGTGTCGAAACATGGAGTATTTGTTGATCCCGTGAAGATTGAAGCAATACAAAGTTGGGAGCAAGCAGAAGTCGGTGATCAAATACGTAGCTTTTTGGGCTTAATTTGGTTATTATCGGAGATTCGTGGAAGGTTTTCTCAAATCGCTACTCCATTAACTCAACTAACTCGGAAGGATACAAAATTGCGTTTGGAGCGAAGAATGCGAGAAAAGTTTCAAGAGCTTAAGAGGAGACTTATTTTAAGACTGTTCTAACAATACCATCCGGTTCGGATGGATTTGTTATCTCAACGATGCTTGAGCAAAGGGTTAGGATGTGTTCTCATGCAACGTGGGAAAGTCATAGCCTATGCCTCGCGACAACTTAAAGAGTATGAGAGGAATTATCCTACTCATGATCTAGAGTTAGCGTGATCGTTTTCAAGCGCTAAAAATATGGAGGCACTATCTATATGGGGAGAAAGTGGAGATATATTCGGACCATAAAAGCCTTAAATATTTCTTCACTCAAAAGAACTCAACATGCGGCGTGACGTTGGCTCGAGCTATTGAAAGACTACGACCACACTATTGATACCATCCGGTAAAGCAAACGTGGTAGCCGACGCATTGAGTAGAAGATCATATGCGGAACGAAAAGTGCGATGATGTCAAGTATACGCATAGAACCAACTTTAATAGAAAAAGTTAAGGTTGCTCAAGCCCCAGGCCGGGCCGATGCGTATGAAGAGGAAAGTACAAGAAGGAGCTATTCGAGCGAGAATTGATGAAGAATGAATACTTGAGTCCACTCTAGACTTTGTGTTCCTAACGACTACGATTTGAAGTACAATATTATGATGGAGGCACACAATACGCCATTTGCAATCCATCACGGAAGTACTAAAATGTATCGTGATCTTGACATACATTTTGGTGGAACAATATGAAGAGAGAGATTACAAAGTTTATCTCGATGTGTTTAACTTGCCCGGCGTGTAAAGCGGAGCATCTTGTACCTAAGGGTCCATTGCAACCACTTGAGATTACGGAATGGAAGTGGGAACACATTACTATGGATTTAGATTACGGGTCTTCCTACGGTTTCTCAAGGCATCAATGCTATTTGGGTTATTGTTGATAGATTAACCAAGTCCGCTCATTTCTTGCCGATACGAGAGACTTATTCCTTGAACGTCTTGCTAGTATATACGTGAATGAGATTGTGAGGTTGCATGGCATGCCTGTATCCATAGTTTTGGATCGTGACCCAAGATTCACTTCAAGATTTTGGGTTAGCTTGTAAAAAGCTATGGGCGCGGATTTGCGATTTAGTTCTAAGCATACCATCCCCAAACGGACGGACAATCGAGAGGACTATTCAAACTCTTGAAGATCTATTAAGACTCGTGTCCTAGACTTCAAGGGTAGTTGGGATAAGTATTTACCATTGGTGGAATTCTCCTACAACAACAACAGTTATCGAGCAAGTATAGGTGTGGCTCCATTTGAAGCATTATATGGACGAAAAATGTCTTTCTCCAATATGTTGGGATGAGGTGGGTGAAGCAACATTGTTGGGACCCGGAGTTAGTATGTATGATCACCGAGAAAAGATCCAAATGATTCGACAACGTATACAAAGCGGCACAAGATCGACAAAAGAGTTATGCGGATCTTCATCGAAAGGACGTGGAATTTAATGTAGGGGATCATGTATTGTCATGAGTTGCTCCATGGAAGGAGTTACAAGATTTGGGAAGAGAGGAAAGCTCAATCCACGATTTATTGGTCCATTTCAAATTCTTGTAGAGAGTAGGAAATGTAGACTATAGACTTGCGTTACCTCAAAGTATGTCTCGTGTTCATAATGTGTTTCATATATCGTACTTCAGTAAATATGTGAAAGACCGAACCACGTTATTGAGTTAGAACCCCGGACGAGATAGTCAAGACTTAACGTATGAGGAGGTACTGTCAAGATCTTGGATAGGAAGGAGCATGTCCCTACGCCAAAAAGCATACCACAAGTTAAAGTTTTGTGGAGGAATCATGCTATAGAGGAAATGACACGGGAATTGGAAAGCGGAAATGAAAGCGAGGTATCCTCACCTTTGAAAAACACGAGTACGTCGTCAATTTCGAGGACAAAATTTCATAAGGAGGGGAGGTTGTAAGACCCCAAAATTTTTAAATAAAAAGGAATTTCCTTTATTTATTATTTTGAAATAGTAATGGTTGATTTGATTAATGTGGATAGTTAAGGGTTAAATACATAAATATTTCAAAATAAGCAAGTGGTTATAAAATATTCATTGTTGTCGGGGAATATTCGTTTGGTCGTGGAATATTCATACTTGTCGGGGAATATTAAATGCAATGACAAGTATGACCATGTGTGAGCCCATAACTAAAAAGCGATTGGATGAAGAAAAGCGACAAATATAAGTTGTTTTTAAATAGCAGGCGTAGTTATTACAATTAATCTTGTTTGAATACCCGGTGGTTAAAACACACTAATCTGGCGTTGTTGAACAAGTAGCTACGGTATTGCACCAATTATTGATTCTTATGTAAGAAGGCACTACTCAATAATGGTTACGGTAATTCTTATTGATATTTTATTGAGTTAATAATTGTTGCGTTGATATTTTATATTCTTTGTTGTTTGATAATTGTCATTACACGGTATTTTCATTATCGAAGCAATAATTCATATTATCCGAATAATATTATTAGATAACATTATTGGCAATGTCTAGAAAGTTACATCTAAGGAGAGGTTTGGTCACCTAATTGCTTGCCCAAGAAGAAGAAATTCTTATTGGAAGCCCCCCTCTTTCGGGAACCGCACGGTTGTCAATATTGTGATTCTCGTAATATTATTTGTGAATAATTAATTATTGATTTATATGATGAGGAAAATATTGATTTTATGTGGATATAGATGGAGAAAATTTTTAAAATGACAATTGTTGAAAATTAATATTTTATCTTTTTACGATAAAATAATTCATTTAAATATATTATTTTAATAATATATTAATGGTGATATTTTACAACGAATGTGGGATATATGAGTATACGAGGAGGAAGAGTATTTTTGTTGCAATAAATGTTTAAAACATGTTAAACATGTCGGTGGACCCCATTTATCGAATTGAAATTTGATTATAACTGTAAAATCGCTTGGTTTGTGGATTTGGTCAATTTCTGTTTGGAATTTGGAAAAACTTTCTTCTGCAAAGTTGTAGAGAATTGAATTTCCTATAAAAACTCGCGAGATTCGAATTTTCTGATGAAAGGGCTATTTATTATGAATTATTGAAGTTCTGAAGCTCCAAAATAATTAATTTTTTTATGTTTTAATTATTTATTTTATGAAAAACGTTTTTTATCATTTCTTTCTAGAAGGTTGGCATGTGGGAAATGTTGGGATCTGATTTCCAAAGAGGCGAGGAAATTTATTAATAATAATATATTTTATTAAATTTTACGCTTTGGTGTTCTAAGCATTTTCCTATAAATAGGTGCTTAGGTTAGAATTGAAAATCACACGTAAAGCGAAGTTTTTCTCTCTATATTATCGAGCGTATTCTTGTGAGTATTTTGAGTATATTTTGAGTATTGCTATACGGTGCAAGTCCAAGTCATAGCTTTATATCAGGTTTCAAATTAGAAAGACCGATCTTTCGAGGTAAGGGATGTTATTTTCTTCTCAAATGATATTATTTCTTCAATATCATTATTTGAAATGTCGATCTGAAGTTTTTATCAAATTTGGAACTTTTTCATGTGGGGTTACTATTTATGAGTTACTATTCATGAGTTACTATTCACGAGTTACTATTTATGAGTTCTTATTCACGAGTTACTATTCACGAGTACTACTATTCATGAAGCGTGAAGATGTTTTTGTGGAATTTCTATCTTTTGGTGTGGAGTTACTATTCACATATACGACACTATTCACGATATCTGCACTATTCACGTATACGGTATTATTCAATAGAAAAATAAAATTTCTTCTTTTCGTCTAAAACATCTATTCCGGATACTAACTCGATTGTATCCATATTTTGATCATTCTTGAATTTTACACCACTATGATTATTTTTGAGGTATTTTTGGGCGTGGATAAAACCAAGTATACGAATCCTTAATCCTTAATCCTTGTCATTTTGTTTCTTTGGATTCGTTTCTTTAAAAAAAAAAAATTTTTCATCATCCTCGGTCTTAAATGATGATATTATGGAATATCTTTGGCACGTAGTGCAAAGATGAATGATTTCTTAAGAATATCTTTGGCTGTAGTCCAAAGATGAATGATTTTCTGAAGAATATCTTTGGCCCGTAGTGCAAAGATGAGCAGTGTTTAAATGAACATAACCGGTGATGAATATCTTTGGCTGTAGTGCAAAGATGAATATTTGATTCGGATGTATATTGATTGATTTTCTGGGGATAAAAGATAGAGCGATGAACTTTTAAATTCATACATAGAAGATAGTAGTTTGCATTCTCTACTTAACTCTTCTAATGAATTATTATTTCATTGCGAATATTGATTTAAAATTTGTTGTCTATTGTATTCTATTAGATTTTTCCTGTTGAAGACTAACGATAATTTGTTGTATATTATCTTAGTCATAATATTCTTTTCTTGAGCTAGTTGAGCTCACCCTTTTCCTTTTGTTCCATTTTTCTCGGGGAGGCGAGAATATAGCGAGTATGAGTCGGGGTATGGAATGAAGGTTTTAGAAAGGATTGTTTAGTAGTCCTCACCATTTTTGTAAAATAATGTATCAATAAATGTGATGAGGATTTATTTGAGTATAGATATTGTCTAGAAGATAATATTTGTATTCAAACTCACAGTTTTACCGTTGTAATAATAAAGTTGTAGTTGTTTCTGTACCATGTATTGACAACTCAGAATAGGTGATGTATACCTATTTTGGGGGCGTCACATGTTACATTTATTAAATTAATGTGGAGAATTTTTATTATTCGAAGTATGTGATTATGTGAACTTATTGAATTAAAAGAAGTATTTAATAAGCCTATGTTATTTTAATTAATTTAATAATTAATTAGAGATTTAATAATTTAATATTATTATTAAATGAGAAATTAATTATGTAGCTATGTGAATTAATGAGAAATTATTTTATTTAAAATAAATTAAATAAGATATTGATTTATTTTATAAGGAGTGTTATATTACTTAAACTATATTATAAGCTTTATTAAATTAAATGGGTTTAAATCCTATTCTTGTCAGCCAAACAAGGCCCTAAGGGGAGTTATGAGCAGTTCACCATGATGGGGTAACTCACCATTATTACGTTAGTTCATCTCCTTATTTATCAGACGTCTTTTATTTTCTTCCTTTTCATTTTTTTTCTAAGTCTGGCATAACACAGAGAGAGATACAGAGAGAGAGAGTTCAGAGTTCAGAGTTTTTGTTGGGAAATTCACTTTCTAGTAATCTACGCTTGGGTAATCTCTTCAACCCAATTTATTTATTTACGTCTTTTAATGTTTTTATATGGCTTTCTTACTTCTGTAACTCTCTATAATTGGGAAATCATGTCGTTATGTGAATATATATAATAATTCTAGTTGTAAGGCATGTTATATATATATATATATATATATATATATATATATATATATATATATATATATATATATATATATTGTGCTTCCATATCATTGGTTTCATAAGATTATGACGTATGATTTTGGCTTGTTATTTCAAAAATTTACAGAGTACGTGATATGGCCCTTACGCACAAATTTAATGTGTTGATCATATATTATCCCTAAATTTTACACTTATATATGATTATACATGCTAAAATGAACAAAATGAAACTTGAGAGGTTGGATTTGACCTAATAACGAATCCATAATAGTAAATTCTATGTTTTTATTCAAAAACCTTCAAGAGCATCAAAACGATTATAATTTACATATTTTAATTTCGTAATTATGTGTTTTAATGGGTTTAAACTACTCTATAAATGTTGGGTAATGATTATGTATAAATTCTAGTATTTGGGTATGCTTAAACTAATATATGGACAAGGATATTGGAAGTTATGGCCATATTCATGTATAATTTTACGTGTGATTGATTTTTGGCCTAATTTGGCCTTGTTATGTTATTGAATCGAAATCGCAAAAGCTATGAGAAAATGAGCACAGGTAAACCCATACCTTATTTGGCGTTACCAAATTACATTATTACCCCTACCGTGAAAAAAAAAAATAATAAATAAATAAATAAATTAAAAAAAATAAAAAAATAAAAAAATAAAATATTCGATGAAAATTATTATTAAAATATTTATAAAATAAATTAAATATTTTAATTGAGATATTTATGGAATAAAATAAATATTTGATGAAAATTATTATTAAAATATTTATAAAATAAATTAAATATTTTAATTGAGATATTCATGGAATAAAATAAATATTCGATGAAAATTATTATTAAAATATTTATAAAATAAAGTAAATATTTTAATTGAGATGTTTATGGAATAAAATAAATATTCGATGGAAATTATTATGAAATAATTTATTCGAGTGTAATAATAGTAAGAGAATGAAAATATTCTAATTTAATAATTAAATTAGAAGGGTAATGATTTGTTAAATAAAGTAGAGTTTATATTAAATAATTAAGAGAAAATGTAACTAATGAATTTCGTGAATATATATGGTATGTGTGTAGGACTTGTGGTGAGCTAAGTAGTAATCGTTTAGCCTACTACACAAGGCAAGTTCCTAAACCTTAATTCTTCACATAAAGCAAGTTCATTATTCTATCTTGTTTATTATTGTTCAAGTCAAGATTTCATATTAGATCTTATCATTCTTTAAAAGCATAATTCCTATTATACAATACTTATTCGATTGTATACATCTTGAATTTTATTATTCAAATTGAATATCAATTATTGTTGAACCTTATAAGACTAGTGAACCCTTATTGATTCAACTAGTCCATAGTTGATAAGCGTTATAAATTCTAAAACTTTTATTGAGCTTACCCAATCCAAACTTCCTTTGGTGCGGACTCCGATGTCAAACTGAGATGAACAACCCTTTAATAGGGGATTATTTACGCTTTAGCGTTATGATATTGTGCACAGTATGGTACTAAGGGCTGATCCCCCTAAGTACGAGAAAAAGAGTCCATAGTCTTATGACTGTTAAAGGTTTCAAGAATAAACACTTGACAACCTAGGACATAGTTCAAAGTCTTGTGACCCTCAGAATTTCTTTTGATTCTTGTTATTCATTCTTGATTCAAAATTTGAGCTTTTATATTCAAAGTTATTAATTCATTCGCATGTTATTATTATTCATTTATTATATTGTTATACTTGTGGGCAATCGTGCTTACTCTTGCGTAATAATAACATTGCAGTTAAGAACGAGAGAACAGACGAACCTTCCACTAGAAAAGGCAAGGGCAAGATTAGCAAGTAATGAAGACTATTTATTTATGTGGTTGTGTAATGACCTTTAGAATTGATGTTACTTAAGACTTAATTGTTATGTTTCCACACAGATATTTTAAGGTTAGATTAACCTGGGATTTATTTAGTTATGCAATTGATGTAACCCCATAAGGGGAGAGAGTTATTATTTATTCTATCTATTGTATGGTTGTATTTTATTTATGGGTAGATAGATAGATGATGTTTGTACAGTGAACACCAAATCCTGTGGAAATGGAAGTACCGGATTTGGGGGTGTCACAAGAAGCATGGACAAGACATTGGCATTACCCTAATGTTCGAGCTCAAGGTGCAAAGGAAGAACACATTGGTTGCTAAGGAGTGGTTCAACAACCCAATACCAGCTATTGGTCTTGAAATCATTGCATATGCTTTATCCATTTGGAAGTTACGTGTTTTAGCTTTATACTACTGTTTATGTACCTTGTGACACTCATTTTGGGACAAGAGAAAAATCTCAGAAACAAGCTTGGTTTGGTTACTATAATTCCCTAAGTGTAATTTTAATGTATAATTATTACCATATTAGGAAATTTAGGGATTAATTAGGTACCCACGTCATATAATCCATGTACATTAAATACACGCAATAAAATAACACATTTAGGTATTATTGTCCGGGTATCTCCATAATTATATTTTACCATTCATAAATCCACATTATCACATTATTTAATATTATCTATCCAGTGTACACACATAATTTCTTTCCCAATTTCTGGGATACACATATATTTAATTATTTTTGTATTTAAATCACTTGTGATTTTATTGCACTACTTGATACTTCATATCATTAGAATGTATTCTTATTATATGATTTTATGTATATCACACCTTACATTAATGTTCCATTTCATTTTCTACAGTAGAAACTAACTTTTCTCAGATGGACTTTGGCAAATTGCGCCATTTTTATTATTTGGGGAGGCGCATAATTCTTTGGGTCCCAACAAATTGCAAAATGGGTTAGCTTCAAGCCATTTCCAATTTCTATCACCACATAAGTCTTATATGAGATAATTTAACTTCTACAATGGTGATATACCCATAATTGACATAAATCAATATGTTTAAATCCTGCCACTATATTCAAATAAATTGAATATTTAATCATTAAGAATCCTAACAATTCTTTGATATCAAACTCGTAGGGTTAGTCCACCAATTTAAGTAACTATTAGTGACTCCCTTTAATTAGTTCATAAACTCACATAACCACATAAGGTTTAATAAACTCACAAAACTAACTTAATAAAATTAAATCACATATTTATTTATTAAGGACTTTAAAATTCACGGTCATTACATCCCTACCCCCTTATAAAAATTCCATCCTTGGAATTGTAGAAATAAGGTTACTTAAATAAAAATGGATAATTCGCTTTCATTTTCTCTTCTAGTTCCCACGTAGCTTCTTCAACTGCGTGATTCCTCTAGAGAATCTTAATGAAATGGATAATCTTATTCCTCAGCTTCTACTCCTTCCTATCCAGTATCTAGACAGGAACTTCCTCGTATGATAAGTCTTTCTCGACTTGGATTGGTTCATAGGAGATAACGTGCTTGTAGTCCGGTTTATATGGTCGTAATACTGACACATGAAACACATTGTAAATGTGCTCAAGTTCAGGAGGTAATGCTACCTCGTACGCCACTTCACCAACTCACCTCAGAATCTCGAACGGTCCTATGAACCTAGGGCTTAACTTTCCCTTCTTCCAAAAAGAATCTTCCCTTTCCAGGGAGATACTTTCAGAAAAGCATAGCTTCCTAATTCAAAATCTCTCTTCTTGTGATGTAGGTCTACATACTTCTTCTGGCAATCTTGAGCTACTACTAGTCGAGCTCTTATCACCCTGATGATCTCCACCGTCTGTTGTACCAACTCTGGTCCCAATAGTCAACGTTCTCCAACTTCATCCCAACATAAGGGCGTTCTACATTTCCTCCCATACAGTGCTTCGTACGGTGACATTACAATACTGGCGTGATAACTATTGTTATACGCAAACTCTACTAATGGAAGGTGATCCTCCCAACTACCTTTGAAGACCATCACACAAGCTCGGAGCATGTCTTCAAGTATTTGAATTGTCCTCTCGCTTTGTCCATCGATTTGTGGATGATACGCGGTACTCATTCGTAGTTGTGTCCCCATTCTTTCTTGAAGACTCTTTCAGAAGTTTGATGTGAATTGCAGATCTCTATCTGATACGATAGATACCAGCACCACATGCCTCGAGATAATTTCCTTAACATATAATTTGGCTAACTGGTCCAAACTATATTTAATCTTAATCGGCAAAAAGTGAGATGAGTTAGTAAGACAATCTACAATCACCCATATGGCGTCGTGCCCTTTCTGCATTGCCGGAGGTCCCACCACAAAGTCCATTGTGATGTGCTCCCATTTCCATTCTAGAATCTCTAATGATTGTAATAACCTGCTTGGTCGTTGGTACTCTGCCTTGACTCTCTGACAAGTTAGACATCTACTTATACATTCCGCAACCTCTCTCTTCATGTTTGGCCACCAGAAGTGCTGACGTAAATCTTGGTACATCTTCGTGCTTCCTGGGTGTATCAAGTATCTCGTACTGTGTGCTTCTTACAAAATCTCCTCTCTCAATTCTGGTACTAGCGGTACCCAAATTTGTCCTTCAAATCTTAGTAGTCCAGTGCCATCAATCTTAAATTTTAATTCACCACCTTCAGCAAATCGCCTCTTGATGTTATTGCAATCTTCGTCTTTTTCTTGTGCCTCTTTAACCTTATCCAATAGAGTAGGACTCGCTGTCACTGTAAATACTTGTTCGTTGGTCTCCATCGGATACTTAATCTCCAAGTCTAATCATTCGAAATCTTTTACCAATTCTTCTTGAATGGTCAACTTCAATAACTTCTCTCTACCTTTTCTGCTCAAGGCATCTACCACTACATTTGCTTTGCCTGGATGGTATAGAATCTCACAGTCATAATCTTTGATCAATTCTAACCATCGGTGTTGCCTCATGTTTAACTCTTTTAAGCGTGAAGATATACTTCAAACTCTTGTGATCTGTATATATCTCACACTTCTCGCCAAACAAATAATGCCTCCAAATCTTCAAGGCAAAAACTACCGCTGCTAACTCCAGATCATGAGTCAGATCCCTTGTGTGATGCATCACTATACAATATAAACCCTCATGTGTTGTCCGGTAAAGACAACACAGGTGCTTAACTAAGCCTCTTCTTCAATTCTAGGAAACTCTCTTCACACTTCTCCATCCAAACGAACTTAACTATTTTTCTGGTAAGATTGGTCAACGGTGATGCTAATTTTGAAAAATCTCGAATAAATCTTTGATAGTATCCTGCCAATCCTAAGAAACTCCTGATTTCGGTCGGCGTCTTTGGTTGCTCCCAATTGATAACCTCTTCTACCTTCGCTGGATCCACCAAAACACCATTCTTGTTGATAACATGCCCTAAAAACTGCACTTTCTTCAACCAAAACTCACACTTGGAGAATTTTGCATATAGCTTCTCCGTCCTTAATGTCTCTAACACTAATCAAAGATGTTCGGTGTGTTCTTCCTCCATCTCTAAATACACTAGAATGTCATCGATGAATACGACAACAAACTTATCTAAATACTGTTTGAACACTCTGTTCATCAAATCCATAAATGTTGTTGGCGCGCTCGTCAATCCGAATGACATTACCAAAAACTCAAAGTAATACCGAGTTCTGAATGTCGTCTTTGGAATATCCTTCGGCCTCACTTTCAGTTGGTGATAATCGGTCCTCAAGTCAATCTTTGAATAATACTTTGCCCCCTTCAACTGATCAAACAAATCGTTTATCATGGGCAACGGGTACTTATTCTTAATAGTAACCTTGTTCAACTCTCGTTAGTTGATACAAAGTCTTAGCGACCCATCTTTGTTCTTTACGAATAAGACTGGTGCTCCCCACGATGATATGCTTGAACGAATGTATCCCTTATCTAACAACTCTTATAATTGAGCCATCAGTTCTTTCATCTCTACTGGTGCCATACGATACGACGCTTTGTATACCGATTCTATCCCTGGTGCCAAATCGATAACAAACTCAATATCTCTATTCGATGGCAATCCCGAATCTCATCTGGGAAGACATCAATGAAATCCCTTACAATAGTTATCTAACTCAGTGCACACTCGACTCGTCGAGTATCAACCACGTGAGCCAAATAACCTATACAACACTTCCTAAGCAATCTCTGTGCTTGCACCATCGTCAGACAATGAGATTGTCTCGGCGATTTACTACCATTAAATACCACCTTCGACTTATTCGGAGTCTTTAGGTGTACACACTTCTTCTTATAGTCTATAACTGCTCCGTGAACCGATAACCAATCCATCCCAAGGATTACATCGAACTCCCCCAAATGAATTGGTATCAAATCCACTTTGAGCTTAAATCCTCACAATTCGGTATAACAATTCCTATGAATGTATTCTACGGAGATAATTTCCTTGTTCGCTACTTCTACGTTTATAGGGTGTTCTAATCTCTCATGGGGTAAGTCTAACTGTTTAGCAAATTCTTCAGAAACAAAAGAGTAGGTAGCACCCGAATCAAATAACACGTATGCATCTATATCATTGATCGGAATGATACCTGACATCACGTCCTTAGATTCCACCGCCTCCTGTATGGTCATGTTGAACGTTCGTGCCATTAGTCTGTTGGCTTGACTGGCTAACCCTCCAGTGTTCAGTCCATTGTTGTTGTTGTTGTTGCAGTTACCGCTAGCTGCGTCGCCCTTTTTCTTCGGGCAGTCCTTAATTTGATGGTTTGTGGCCCCACACGAGAAACATCCTCCCTTCTGCTTATTCGGACACTGAGGAGCCATGTGCCTCGATTGTCCGCAATGATAACAAACATTCTTTCCCTTCATGCACTCCCCCAAGTAACTCCTCCCACAGTTGTTGCACTTCATACTTTTCTTGGCCTCCCCCCGGACTTATTACCTCCAGAGGATTGGCTCTCTGTCCATTTACGCTTATTGGGGTTGCTACCTCCGCTGCTTCCCCCTTTCTGTCCTTCCTGACCGATATTCTTCTCTTGTTTGATTCGAGTGATGGCTTCATTGCCTCTTTCAGAAATAATAGCCCTTTCCAATAGATCAGAGTAATTCTTAATCGTTAATACAGCCACTGCCTTCTATACCCATGGTTTTAGTCCTAGTTCGAACCTCCTTGCCTTCCTGGCCTCTGTGTCAACCTGATGTGGAGTGAATCGGGATAACTCGTTAAATTTCTCCGCGTACTCTACGATAGACATACTACCTTGCTTCAGTTCCATAAACTTAACCTCCATATCCTGTTGTGTATTCTTCGAGAAGTAATTTTCGAGGAATAGCTCCTTAAATCTGTCCCAAGGAATAACTCCCTCTTCTCTTCGCCCCTTATTGGTTTTCCACCAATAGTTAGCTTCGCCTTTCATCATGAAAGTGGACAAACTTGTCTTCTGTGCTTCGGCCACACGTGCGACCTCAAACACCCTCTCCATCTCTTCTATCCATGTCTGGGATTCAATTACGTCTAGGGTTCCTTGGAACTCCGGTGGTCCTACCAATTTAAAGTCCTTAAAGCTAGCCAAGTGTTGTCCTGGCTGCCCAGCTGCTAGTGGATCAACATTTTCCCCTCCACCATTGTTAACAGATCCTTCCTCCCTCTGATTCCGCGGTAGTATCCTAGGCGGCATGATCTGAGGAAAGGAAGAAAACTATAAGGCTTTATGTGATATGTTATCCACGTTAGCATTAAGAAGTTTAAGACGTCTATCAATCATTTTTTATTTAAATAAATAACTTCATTATCACAAAAAAAAATCGATGGATTTCCTCAACCCATCACTTACATACTCTACTTGAGTTTTCTAATAAGATTATAACCTGGGTTTCGCATTCCTAAAGTTTATAACCTACAGCTCTGATACCAACCTGTGACACCCCCGAATCCGGGTCCTCTGACCCCGGTCCGGTCATCATGAAAAAATTCACACATCCACCTCTAAACAACATACGATAACTAAAATTCAGAAAATAATAAACGTACATCGCTCATTCAAAAGGTGTTACTAGTCCGAATATACGATAACCTTAATATCATCTTACAAACATACCCTAAAATAAATATTAGGGTTCATATTACATAATAGTAATTTAAACTAAGCGTAAGGTAAGGTCTGCTCCTTGCCACTATTCTACATCTTTCCTTTACCCTTGTCCTTCCCTGAGGTCTCGGGCTTAGCTGCAATATAATTTATGATATAGCAAGGATGAGCAACAAGTTTGCCCAACAAGTTTAAATACAACAATAAGGATATATCATGATGAATGAAAAATATCTATCAATGAATTCAACAATATGAATATCTAAAGGATTCAACAATATGAATATTGGAAGCAAAGATAATGATTGCTTTTAGAATAACTGCTAGTCAAGTAGACTTTGAACTATAACACTCCAATGGAATCAATAGCTAATTGACCCTTTGGTTACTGGCTACAGAATAAGTACTTGAGGGGATCAGCCTCACGTACACTATGTATATGCATAACATTTAAATCTGCTCTTTGTATCTTATATTAGATATCTGGGGTACTCCCCTATCATGAAAGGGGTGTTCTTTCAGTCTAAGAATCCTTACCATCAATTGGTTTGGATAGATTTTATAAAACTTCATACGCTTGTCTGACCGAACAAAGGTTCAAACCCGATCTAACACAGTTCAAGAATTATTGAACTTTAAATGATGTACAAGTCCAAGACTGTATGAACTCATATGCACTAAGTGCGAATATCAATAATATTGATGTGGAATAATTGTAAGGTAATTAAACCACTTAAGCATGCTTGGAAATAAGATTCAAGATTAAATTAAGAACTTTCAATTCAACAATAACCCGCTCAATACAATATGAGAAGGATAGGAAACTTTTACAATAAAAGTATGGTTCAAGGAACTTGCACAGAGTGAAGTTCAAGGAAACTTGTTCAATAATAAATTTGAGTAGGGTTCGGATACTTGCTGAAGTAAAAGAGTAAGAATTAAGAAACTCGCTCACTAAAAGTAGGGTTCAAGGAACTTGCATGTTTTCTCAGCTACAATTAATTCTAGCTTTAATTACTTGCGTTGAAATGATGTAATATTAACAAGTCGGTCTTTTCAATTAGTATGTGTAAACTATTATGAGTCTACACTTACAATAATCAAGTCATCACATAGCATGCCTCTCAACACATTATATGACATTGGTCACATATTACAAAGTAAAGTAACCATATAAGCATGCCTTGAATTTCATAATCAAAAATAGAACCTATTCACGATCAAGCAGGATTGGTAGCAATTGCTACTGGTCTAAAGCTTAAGGATCTGCAATCGTTCTCCCCTGGCCAGACCAGGTTTGCGCTTTGATCTCCTGACTTTAGTCCAACTCTAAGACACTAATTACACACCTATTTTAGCATACATACATGCTAGAGTTTCATATATAACACATGATCTTTCTTGAGTTCATTACCACGAGTTTAACTTACAATTTATATGTTATTAAAACATAGAAAGGTCATGTTGAAAGTAGTATGCACACAAGCCAATCATGTTTGATGATAAAGCATATACTTTGTAACAATCTTATTCATTTATTAATAAAAAGTATTAATTTATTAAAGGCTTTTAATTATCTACATGATGTTGTTTTATAATATGTGATAAACCCATAGTTTTAAGCAATGCTTTTAGAATAATGATGATGATCATTCTAATGAGATCTAAATTCTTTGAAAGCTTAAAACTAAAATAGTTCCCAATCGTTGGATTACTAAATTGGGGATTAGTAAATCCGGATAGATTGGTACATACGTTGCTTGCTCATTGGATGAGGATGATTGATCTCATGATCATTTGTGTGGAGCCACTTAAAGCAAGTATGTAGGTGCTTATTAGAGAATAAGTTCACTGAACGTGGCTCGCTAAGGAATACCTAATGGAGTTTTGTTTGCCTGTCAATAGGAATTCCTGTAGTGATAGTAGTACAAGTGATCCTTGGACTTGAGATCATCATAGTATTTTATGTATGATGAGTTATACTTTGACTTATTCCTTAAGACCCTTAGGGTATATCAAAGGGTATGCTTGGGTATAATAAGTTGTACATGGAGATAATGTATGATTAATAAAGAATCTACCACTTCTATTAAAAGAAGAGAAATGTCCTATGTGATTCGATAAATGACAACCCAAGAGTCCTTGGTTAAAGGAGAATGAAATTAGAAAGGAGTTTCTAATTTGCATTATTTGAGTTGTGCATTTAAGGATCGAAATACATATAATTAAATAAAATAAGACTTGAAAGTAATTTCATGTCTTATATTTAATTGGGACATTGTATGGTGGAAGGATTGAATTGTACAGTAACTATTTTTACTCAAAGGTTCTTTTATGATTAATGTTGAAATCTATATTATCCGGAAAGTCGTTGATCATTTAGGGAGGCTTATCCCTATTATAGAATAAATATTATTTATTTAAATAAATTAATTATTTAATTTATTTATTTAAATAAGATTAGAATTGTTCTAATTGATTTATTCACAATAGGTTTAATATGGAGAACCTAAAGGGTCACACCATAAAAGGAAGAATAATTATTTAAGAAGTTAATGGCATAATCGTAATAATATGTTATGTATATTTAATTTAATCTATGGTGATAGAATAAATTAAATAACTTAATATTTATTATTTAATATTTTAGAAATATTAAATATAAATTAATAAGATGAGTCTTATTAATATTATTATAATTATTATTATTATTTTAATTTCTAAAAGAGTTTAGGAATTAATTTAATATAAGTACTCTCATTTATTCCTAATTGGATTAGGAAGGAAAATTAGTTAAAGGAGTTTAATTAATTATCCCTAATAAGATTAGGGAGCCACTTTAATTAAAAGGGTTTAATTAAATAATACCTTATTTTAATAGGGTTACTTGATATCTTTATAAGAGGAGTCTTATATCAGATATCAAGACTACGTGATAATTCCAATGGTTGGAGAGTACGCTCCTTTTCTATAGAGATAGAAAAACTAGGGTTTAGCCAACCACCCATCTTCTTGAATCCTTCTTCTTCCTTGGTGGATCACTTCTAGAGGCCAAACACTTGGGTGGCTAACGTTGATCAAAGGAAGGAACCAAACCCGGTGGATTCAAGTTGAACGCGAAAAGGATTGGAGGTGAACTTGTACCTGAGGAAGCTCGGATCTTCAAGGGTATGTTTCTTATTCATCTTTTTCGTTTAATTAATAATTGTGCATAAAGGGTGATCCGGGATATATGGTTTGTAAAAATTTTAAACTCTGATTTTTACACGTTTCCGCTTATTTATGCAATTTGATTGCGCACATGAATATTACAAACCTAACAGTGGCATCAGAGCCAGGTTTTATGCAAATTATTAATTATTTTAATTTGATATGTGTTTAGAACAATTTAATTGGGCATAATTTGTTGTATAAAATTTAAAAAAAAATTAATTAATTATCGGCGAACTGGGAATTTCGTGATTGGCGTGGATATTAATTTCGCTGAGTCCTTGCGTTTATACTGTTGCAACGTGGCTTACTTTATTTTCAAGGTTCAGTGATTCACGTTTTTTTTAAGTGTCCTACAAAGCTCCTTATAATTTATATATGATATAAACATTAATGATTACAATAATCATTAGCTTGTAATGATTAAAGTAATCATTAGCATGTAATGATTAAAGTAATCATGAGCATGTTATATATATAAAAAAAAAAAGTAGTTACTAACGATTTCAAGGGAGAAAGCAGGCGATTATATATATAATATATATTAACATAATATATATATATATATATAATAATTTTATAATTAAAATAAAATATTTATTTTAATTTTAAAATAAAAGTTTATTTTAATCTTAAAATAAAAATATTTATTTTAATTTTAAAATTAGATTTCATGCTAACTAATTAGAGTTGGAATTTGATTCCATACTAACTAATTGAATTGAAATTGGATTCTATCTTTCCTTAAATAAAAGAGTTTATTTAAATATGAAATAAGATTTCATATTATTCAAAATAAAGGAGTTTATTTGTGAATAGGAAAGAGAATCCGTATTTCCTTTAATAAAGGAGTTTATTTTTTTTTACATGGAATTGGATTCCATAATTAATTAAAATAAAGGTGTTTATTTTGATTAAAAGTTTTGATTAAAATAAAATAGTTTATTTTATTCAAAATTGAATAAATTAAAATAAAATAGTTTTATTTTAATTTAAATTTGGATTAAAATAAAGGAGTTTATTTTGATTCAAAATTAGATTTTATACTAACTAAATTGCCCATTAAATGATATCAATATATATATATTAAATGTTTATTATTCATGAGATGAATATTATTTATTGATGCATATGGTGATGTGTATGATAATAAATGGGATTGATTATGGACTATTGACCAATGTGATTGGATTTTATTTTAGTTGGATGCATGAATGTATGGGTTTTATTAAATGGGGTCTGCGTACCTCGTCTTCTCTAATTTTTTCTCAATGTAAATTCTATCTCCCTCCTATGTACTTCCCATTGACTGCTGATCATGGTTTCTATTTATTTTAAATAGTTTTGTAATAGGAATAGTTAGAATTAATTTTTGAAGAATTAGAGATCAAGGAGCAAGGAGCACTTGAAGACCCGTTTGTAATGGAGCCCGGGTTTAAATGTAATAGTTATATTTAAATATTAATTCATGCACCCCTAGGGTTTGACCTTTTGGTTCACTTGGTGGCTCTAGTGAACCAAACTAGAATAAAAGTCCATAATCAATCCAGGTAGAATATAGTATTCTATATGTGAATGCATATATTATATATATTATATATTATGCAAACATGCTTCGCATGTTCATTAATATGACGCGTATTTTATATATATATGTGCATGCGCGCTAAACAAGATGAGATAAATTAATAACAAACCCCTCAAAAAAAATTATATTAAGTCCTAAGCGTTCAAAGATATTTGGAATATCGAACGTCGCCTTCTAGCATAATAAAATTAATAGAGTATTAAATATTTAATATGAGTTTGTTGTGTCACCACAAGGCAAGTATTAAGTATTTAAGATGTTAATTTATCACATTTGATGCTTATAAAGAAAATTGAACAATATTGTTTTGTTGTGTCACCATAAGGATGATATTTTTCTTTTTTGAATATTTGGAGTGCTAGGTTGGACTTAACTTGGATAATTTTTGATTCAGATTGTAAGACCCCAACTTATTATTAATGAAATTTAATTTTCTCTATTTTGAAATAGTAAGGGTTGATTTGATTAATGTGGATAGTTAGGGGTAAGATACGAAAATATTTCAAAATAAGCAAGTGGTTATAAAATATTCATTGTTGTCGGGGAATATTAAATGCGATTAGCCTTGACCATGAGTGGGCCCCATAACTGAAAAGCGATTGGATGAAAAAAACGACAAATATAAGTTGTTTAAAATAACTACAGCGTAGTTATTACAATTAATCTTGTTAAATTACCGTTGGTTAAAAAACACAAGATAGCATACGGTATTGCACCAATTATTGATTCTTACGTAAGAAGGCACTACTCAATAATGGTTACTGATAATTCTTTATTCGAGTATTTTATTGAGTTAATAATTCTTTGCGTTGATATTTTATATTCTTCATTGTTTCAATAATTGTCATTACACAATATTTTTCATTATCGAAGCAATAATTCATATTATCTCGAATAATATTATTAGATAACATTATTGGCAATGTCTAGAAAGTTCATCTAAGGAGAGGTTTGGTCACCTAATTGCGCCAAGAATGGAGAAATTCTTATTGGAAAGCCCCTCTTTCTGAGGCTGCACGGTTGTCAATATTGTGATTACGTAATATTATTTGTGAATAATTAATTATTGATTCATATGATGAGGAAAATATTAATTTTATGTGGATATAAATGGAGAAAATTTTTAATGTGACAATTGTTGAAAATTGAAATTTTATCTTTTTCTGATAAAATAATTCATTTAAATATATTATTATATTTTAATAATATAATAATGGTGATATTTTACAACAAATGTGGGATATATGAGTATACGAGGAGGAAGAGTATTTTTGTTGCAATAAATGTTTAAAACATGTTAAACATGTCGGTGGACCCCATTTATTGACTGAAATTTGATTATAGCCTGTAAAATTGCCCGTTTGTGGATTTCGGTCAATTTATGTTTGGAATTTGGAAAAACTTTCTTCTGTAAAGTTGTAGAGAATTGAATTTCCTATAAAAAGTCGCGAGATTCGAATTTTTTGATAAAAGGGCTATTTATTATGAATTATTAAAGTTCTGAAGCTCCGAAATAATTGATTTTTGGAAGTTTAAAATATTTTTAATTACAAAAACGTTTTTTGTGTTTGGTTAGCCTCATTAAACACATGCAAGTTGCTGAATTCAGATGGTTCTAGGTGCGTAGAGAATTTGTAATATATATAATATTATTATATTAAATTTTCTGCTTTGGTGTTCTAAGCAATTTTCTATAAATAGGGTGCTTAGGTTAGAATTGAAAATCACACGTAAGCTCAAGTTTTCTCTCTATATTATCGAGCGTATTCTTGTGAGTATTTTGAGTATACTTTGAGTATTGCTATACGGTGCAAGTCAAGTCATAGCCTATATCCAGGTGTTCAAATTTAGAAGTCTTGATCTTTTCGAGGTAAGGGATGTTATTTTCTTCTCAAATGATATTATTTCTTCAATATCATTATGCTGAAATATTGGTTGGAACTTTTTATCAAATTTGGAACTTTTCCATGTCGGGGTTACTATTCATGAGTTACTATTCACGAGTTACTATTCACGAGTACTATTCATGAAGCGTGAAGATGTTTTTTTGTGAAATTTCTATCTTTTGGTGTCGGAGTTACTATTCACGTATACGGCACTATTCACGTATACGGCACTATTCACCGAAAAATAAAATTTCTTCTTTTTGTCCAAAATATCTATTCTGGATACTAGCTTTGATTGTATCCATGTTTTGATCATTCTTGAATTTTACACCACTGCGATTATTTTTGAGGTATTTTGGACTTGAATAAAACAAAGTACTTAATCCTTAATCCTTAATCCTTGTCATTTTGTTTCTTTGGATTCGTTTCTTTAAAAATATTTTTCATCATCTTCGGTCTTAAATGATGATATTATGGAATATCTTTGGCCTGTAGTAAAAGATGAATGATTTCTGAAGAATATCTTTGGTAGTAGTGCAAAGATGAGCAGTGTTTAGATGAACATGATTAATCGATGAATATCTTTGGCTGTAGTGCAAAGATGAATATTTGATTCCGGATGTATATTGATTGATGTTACGAGGGATAAAAGATAGACGATGATCTTTTAAATTCATACATAGAAGATAGTAGTTTTTGCATCTCTACTTAACTCTTCTAATGAATTATTATTTCATTGCGAATATTGATTTAAAATTTGTTGTCTATTGTGTTCTATTAGATTTTTCCCTGTTGAAGACTAACGGTAATTTATTGTATATTATCTTAGTCATAATATTCTTTACTGGGCTAGTTGAGCTCATCCTTTTCCTTTTTGTCCCATTTTTCTTCTCAAGAGGCGAGAATATATAGCGATATGCAGTGGGGGTATGGAATGAAGGTTCTAGAGAGAGTTGTTTAGTAGTCCTCACCATTTTTGTAAAATAATGTATCAATAATTATGATGGGGATTTATTTGCGTGTGGATATTGTCTAGATTGCAATATCTGTATTTAAACTCACAGTTTATATGTTGTAATAATAAAGTTGTAGTTATTTCTGTACCATATATTTGGCGACTCAGAATGGGTTGGATGGAATGGACCTATTTTGGGGACGTCACAGTTTGTATCAGAGCTTAGGGATATGATCTCTGGCGGAGATCGGGGAATAGAACTAGGAGGGGAGAGACGAGTAAATCCTTCGCTAGTGTGTCCTACCTAAGCTTATTTTTTTTAGTTGGTCAGTATATAAGGATATTATGTGATATATTGATTTCCTTAATTAACCCTTGTTTTATGGCGGTGATTTGAGAATGTCAATCGAGAATATTAACAATGGAAATGAGGCCCGTGGAGACGCTTTTGTACTCACCAACGAGGAGAACGTGCAACAGTGGCAATGATCCTCTGTGAACAACACCACCGAAAGCGAGATGATGAACAAGGGGATGTTTAGAAGCTTTTGCAGTTCATGCAAAAAATCGACGAGGAGACTCGTGTTCAAAATCTGAGGAGGAAATGATAGCAATTCACGGGTTGTCACAAATGCAAGCAGTTCAAAGAGTTGGGACCATCAAAATTTAAGGGAAAGCCAGATCCGATCATGGCGGAAACATGGGTCAAGCAAATTACCAAGATATTCGATGTCTTGGGATGCGGAAGAACAGAAGGTTCCATTCGCCACCTTTATGTTTCCGTGGCGAGGCGAGACTCTTGGTGGGAGTCTCGTGAAGCGTGCCATCCATCCACCAAGACTCGGCATGTCTTGGGAGACATTTCAGAAATTATTTAATGACAAATACTTTCACGAAAGTGTTCGTCATATGAAGGAAGTGGAGTTCATCGATTAGAAAAAAACAACATGGCGGTGTCTCGAGACGAGGCAAAGTTTGCAGAGTTATCGTGTTTGCACCTCATTTGGTGGAGAATGAGGAAAGTATGACGCGGATGTTTTTGAGAGGTTTGAATCCGGCATACGACAATATCTCATTTCTCATAATTTTCTCTCTATTAGGATGTTGTTAATGAGGCTCAATTGTTAGAGCGAGATAACGAGTATATTCAACCAAGGATCATAACCAGGATCGTATCGGAGATAGCGATCAATGTAATAATGATAACGGCGGAGAAAAAAGCAGATGGACAAAAATGGTAACCACTCTGGTGGTAATCATGGCCATGAAAATAGAAGAAGCGAAGTCGGGAGGAGATTTTAAAAAGAGGAGATTTAACAACGACCATGTGAAGACGACAAAGTCTTAAAGAATCGGTTCTAAGGAGGAGAACGACCACCGGTCATATGTTACAAATGCGGAAAAGAGGGACATATTAGTCCAAAGCGCCCACAACAGTTCAAGGTATGCTATAATTGTGGAAAGGAAGGACATATCGCTCGAGATTATACGATGTAAAACCTAGTTCAATGAGGGGACGGTGACTCAAAAGATCGTCCGAGAAAAGTCAAAGTCAACGATTCCGGAAGAGCGTTTGTCAGGATTGGTCATAATGCGAGGAACCCAAACGAGGTGATCACGGGTAAGCTATTTATAAATTCTTGCGAAGTTTATACCTTACTTGATAATGGGGTGATACCCATTCATTTATCTCTCCGCATGTGCTCAGCGTTTAAACTTGACTCAGGAGAAATTAGACTTTTGACCTATCTGTGGAAACTCCGTTAGGAGAAACTTTCATCACATCCACTATTTATAAATCTTGTTTGATTCAAGTTGGCACCATCACCTTATACCATTGACCTTATCTCTTTAAAGATACTTACTTTTGATGTGATTTTAGGGATTGATTGGTTAACTACTCATCATGCCAAAATTGATTGTTTTCGTAAGGTTGTTAGTTTTCATATTCCTAACCAACCCTTTGTTATGCGAATTCAAGCAACTAAACCATTAAAATCAATCACTATCATATCTAATCATAAAGCTATTCGTTTATTGAAAAGCGGATGTCAAGCTTTCTTAGCCCATGTTATGGATTTGAATAAAGACACGTCAAATTTGAATAATATTCTGTTGTTATTGACTTTCCGACGTATTTCTGAAGAACTTCCGGTACACCCCGTAGCGTGAAGTTGAATTCTTTATTGATCTTGAACCGGTACAAAGCCCATTTCTAAAACCCCATATCGAATGGCTCCTATTGAACTTCAGAGTTAAAGGTCCAACTACTGAGAATTGTTGGACATCGGTTTCATTCGCCCTAGTACATCTCCTTGGGGTGCTCTGTTTTATTAAGTAAAGAAGAAAGAAGCGGGAGTATGCGACTTTTATATTGACTATCGGAATTGAACCATGTCACCATCAAGAATAGGTATCCTCACCTCGTATTGATGACTTGTTTGACCCGATTGCAAAGGTACAATTCTTTTCAAAAATCGATCTTCGATTCGGATATCATCGGTGAAGATTAGAGGCGAGGATATTCAAAGATCGCTTGAGAACTCGGTATGGGCATTATGAATTCTTAGTCATGTCTTTCGGACTAACTAATGCTCCTGCTGGCTTTCATGGATATGATGAACCGAGTATTCAAGGAATATTTGGATCGGTTTGTTGTTGTCTTTATTGATGACATCCTTATATATTCCAAAAGTCGTGAAGATCATGAGCACCATTGGGAAGTCGGTACTCCAAAGGCTTCGTGAAAACAAACTATATGCCAAATTGAAGAAATGCGAGTTCGGCTTGAGGAAGTAGCATTCCTTGGGCACGTGGTGTCGAAACATGGAGTATCTGTTGATCCGTGAAGATTGAAGCAATACAAAGTTGGGAGCAACCAAAGTCGGTGGATGAAGTACGTAGCTTTTTGGGCTTAATTTGGTTATTATCGGAGATTCGTGGAAGGTTTTCTCGAATTGCTACTCCATTAACTCAGCTAACTCGGAAGGATACAAAATTCGTTTGGAGCGAAGAATGCGAGAAGAGTTTCAAGAGCTTAAGAGGAGACTTATTTATAAGACTGTTCTAACAATACCATCCTGGTTCGGATGGATTTATTATCTACAGCGATGCTTCAGGCAAAGGGTTAGGATGTGTTCTCATGCAACGTGGGAAAGTCATAGCCTATGCCTCGTGACAACTTAAAGAGTATGAGAGGAATTATCTTACTCATGATCTAGAGTTAGCGTGATCGTTTCATGCGCTAAAAATATGGAGGCACTATCTATATGGGGAGAAAGTAGAGATATATTCATACCATAAAAGCCTTAAATATTTCTTCACTCAAAAATAACTCAACATGCGGCAGCGACGTTGGCTTGAACTATTGAAAGACTACGACCACACTATTCAATACCATCCTAGTAAAGCGAACGTGGTAGCTGACGCATTGAGTAGAAGATCATATGCGGGAACGAGTGCGATGATGTCAAGTATACGCATAGAGCCAACTTTAATAGAAAAAGTTAAGGTTGCTCAAGCCATCGACCGAGAAATGATGCGTATGAAGAAGAAAGTACAAGAAGGAGCTATTCCTAAGCGAGAATTGATGAAGAAGGAATACTTGAGTCCACTCTAGACTTTGTGTTCCTAACGACTACGATTTGAAGTACAAGATTATGATGGAGGCACACAATACACCATTTGCAATCCATCCGGAAGTACTAAAATGTATCGTGATCTTGACATACATTTTGGTGGAACAATATGAAGAGAGAGATTGCAAAGTTTATCTCGATGTGTTTAACTTGTCAAGCGTGTAAAGGCGGAGCATTTAGTACCTAAGGGTCCGTTGCAACCACTTGAGATTCCGAAATGGAATTGGGAACATATTACCATGGATTTTATTCTACGGGTCTTCCTACGGTTTCTCAAGGCATCAATGCTATTTGGGTTATTGTTGATAGATTAACCAAGTCGCTCATTTCTTGCCGATCACGGAGACTTATTCCTTGAACGTCTTGCTAGTAGTATGTACGTGAATGAGATTGTGAGGTTGCATGGCATGCCAAGTATCCATAGTTTGGATCGTGACCCAAGATTCACTTCAAGATTTTGGGTTAGCTTGCAAAAAGCTATGGAGCGCAGATTTGCGATTTAGTTCGCATACCATCCCCAAAAATGGACGGACAATCGAGAGGACTATTCAAACTCTTGAAAATCTATTAAGACTCGTGTCCTAGACTTCAAGGGCGGTTGGGATAAGTATTTACCATTGGTGGAATTCTCCTACAAACTTGATTTATCGTGCAAGTATAGGTGTGGCTCCATTGAAGCATTATATGGGCCGAAAATGTCGTTCTCCAATATGTTGGGATGAGGTGGGTGAAGCAACATTGTTGGGACCCGAGTTAATACGATATGACTACACGAAAAGATTCAAATGATTCGACAAGCGTATACAATCGGCACAAGATCGACAAAAGAGTTATGTGGATCTTCATCGAAAGGACGTGGAATTTAGTGTAGGGGATCATGTATTGTTGCGAGTTGCTCCATGGAAGGGAGTTACAAGATTTGGGAAGAGAGGAAAGCTCAATCCACGATTTATTGGTCCATTTCAAATTCTTGACCGAGTAGGAAATGTAGCCTATAGACTTGCGTTACCTCCAAGTATGTCTCGTGTTCATAATGTGTTTCACATATCTGTACTTCGTAAATATGTGAAAGACCCGAACCACGTTATAGAATTAGAACTGGACGAAATAGCCGAAGACTTAACGTATGAGGAGGTACCTGTCAAGATTTTGGATAGGAAGGAGCATGTCCTACTGCATGAAAAGTCATACCACAAAGTTAAAGTTTTGTGGAGGAATCATCTTATAGAGGAAATGACACCGGGAATTGGAAACGGAAATGAAAGCGAGGTATCCTCACCTTTTCGAAACACCAGGTACGTACGTCAATTTCGAGGACGAAATTTCATAAGGAGGGGAGGTTGTAAGACCCCAACTTATTATTAATGAAATTTAATTTTCTATTTTGAAATAGTAAGGTTGATTTGATTAATGTGGATAGTTAGGGGTAAGATCATAAATATTTCAAAATAAGCAAGTGGTTATAAAATATTCATTGTTGTGGGGAATATTAAATGACGGCCAATATAGACCATGAGTGGGTGGGCCCATGTGAAAAAGCGATTGGATGAAAAAACGACAAATATAAGTTGTTTAAAAATAACGGCGTAGTTATTACTGATTATTATCTTGTTAAATTACCCAAATTGTTTAAAACACGATAGCATACGGTATTGCACCAATTATTGATTCTTACGTAAGAAGGCACTACTCGATAATGGTTACATGTAATTCTTATTCGATTATTTTATTGAGTTAATAATTCTTTGCGTTGATATTTTATATTCTTTGTTGTTTGATAATTGTCATTACACAATATTTTTCATTATCGAAGCAATAATTCATATTATCCGAATAATATTATTAGATAACATTATTGGCAATGTCTAGAAAGTTACATCTAAGGAGAGGTTTGGTCACCTAATTGCGCGCCTTGAGAAAGGAGAAATTCTTATTGGAAAGCCCCTCTTTCCAGGAGCTGCGATTGTCAATATTGTGATTACGTAATATTATTTGTGAATAATTAATTATTGATTCATATGATGAGGAAAATATTAATTTTATGTGGATATAGATGGAGAAAATTTTAATGTGACAATTGTTGAAAATTGAAATTTTATCTTTTTCTGATAAAATAATTCATTTAAATATATTATTATATTTTAATAATATAATAATGGTGATATTTTTACAACAAATGTGGGATATATGAGTATACGAGGAGGAAGAGTATTTTTGTTGCAATAAATGTTTAAAACATGTTAAACATGTCGGTGGACCCCATTTATTGACTGAAATTTGATTATAGCCTGTAAAATTGCCCGTTTGTGGATTTCGGTCAATTTATGTTTGGAATTTGGAAAAACTTTCTTCTGTAAAGTTGTAGAGAATTGAATTTCCTATAAAAAGTCGCGAGATTCGAATTTTCTGATAAAAGGGCTATTTATTATGAATTATTGAAGTTACGAAGCTCAAAATAATTGATTTTGGAAGTTTAAAATATTTTTAATTACAAAAACGTTTTTTGTGTTTGGTTAGCCTCATTAAACACATGCAAGTTGCTGAATTCAGATGGTTCTAGGTGCGTAGAGAATTTGTAATATATATAATATTATTATATTAAATTTTACGCTTTGGTGTTCTAAGCGATTTTCTATAAATAGGGTGCTTAGGTTAGAATTGAAAATCAATTTAAATGAAGTTTTCTCTCTCTATATTATCGAGCGTATTCTTGTGAGTAGTATTTTGAGTATTGCTATCTGGTGCAAGTCCAAGTCATAGCCTATATCCAGGTGTTTCAATTTTAGAAGTCTTGATCTTTTCGAGGTAAGGATGTTATTTTCTTCTCAAATGATATTATTTCTTCAATATCATTATCTTTGAAATATTGGTTGGAACTTTTTATCAAATTTGGAACTTTTTCCATGTGGGGTTACTATTCATGAGTTCTTATTCACGATTTACTATTCACGAGTACTATTAAGTAAGCGTGAAGATGTTTTTTTGTGAAATTTCTATCTTTTGGTGTCGAGTTACTATTCACGATATACGGCCTTTATTCACGATATCTGACACTATTCATAGAAAAATAAAATTTCTTCTTTTTGTCCAAAATATCTATACGGATACTAGCTTTGATTGTATCCATGTTTTGATCATTCTTGAATTTTACACCACTGCGATTATTTTTGAGGTATTTTGGGCGTGAATAAAATAAAGTACGAATCCTTAATCCTTAATCCTTGTCATTTTGTTTCCTTTGGATTCGTTTCTTTAAAAATATTTTCATCATCTTGGTCTTAAATGATGATATTATGGAATATCTTTGGCTTGTAGTGCAAAGATGAATGATTTTTGAAGAATATCTTTGGTAGTAGTGCAAAGATGAGCAGTGTTTAGATGAACATGACCAATGATGAATATCTTTGGCTGTAGTGCAAAGATGAATATTTGATTCGGATGTATATTGATTGATGTTACAAGGATAAAAGATAGCGATGATCTTTTAAATTCATACATAGAAGATAGTAGTTTGCATTCTCTACTTAACTCTTCTAATGAATTATTATTTCATTGCGAATATTGATTTAAAATTTGTTGTCTATTGTATTCTATTAGATTTTTTCCTGTTGAAGACTAACGGTAATTTGTTGTATATTATCTTAGTCATAATATTATTCTTCTTTGGGCTAGTTGAGCTCACCCTTTTCCTTTTTGTCCCATTTTTCTTCTCAGGAGGCGAGAATATAGCGAGTACGAGTCGGGGTATGGAATGAAGGTTCTAGAGAGAGTTGTTTAGTAGTCCTCACCATTTTTGTAAAATAATGTATCAATAATTATGATGGGGATTTATTTGCGTGTGGATATTGTCTAGATGGCAATATCTGTATTTAAACTCACAGTTTATATGTTGTAATAATAAAGTTGTAGTTATTTCTGTACCATGTATTTGGCGACTCAGAATGGGTTGGATGGAATGGACCTATTTTGGGGGCGTCACACGGATGTGCCACCACTTGATCAAAATAATCTAAGAAGCAAAATACAAGGAGTTGCATAGTTGATGTAATTGACAAGAGTTGTCTACCTATTTATTTATATATAGTTTGTTGTGTCACCACAAGGCTATATACATTTGAAATGGGATCCTTATTCTCACTAGCAAATCTTTAATTAGATTTTTAGAACTATATATATTGAGGTAATATAGTTTGAAGAAAATAGTGGGAGATACCAATTTAAAACAAGACCTAATTTATTTTGGTAATTAATAAAAGAATGTATGTTAAAATGTTGTTAAATACAAATTCATTTACAAAATTTTACAATGTCTTAATTACTATCACTGCGAAACATATTAGATGTTATTTAACTGGACCGCATTAAATGGATTGGTTAAGGAATTTGAGAATAGTTCTCATAGCTGAAAAGTTATCTTATATCCTTAATACACCTATCCCTGCAATGGTTGCAGACAATGCCTCTGAGGAAGAGATTGCTACTTTTAGAAAGTGGCAAGATGATGCCTGATTGGCTCGATGCATCATGCTCGCATCCATGAGTAATGAGCTTCAAGCGTCGGCATGAAACTATGGATGCTCCTACTATATTCCCGCACATCAAGTAGTTGATGGTAAGGAAAGTGGGGACCGATAGATATCGAGATATCTAAGGAGCTCTTCCGATCTAGAATGGCCAATGGCACTATAGTACAGACAAAAAGTTCTTAACATAATCAATTTGATTGATCAATTAGGACAATAGGTTTTGTCATGGATGGAGAGTTGAGCCAAGATTTGATCTTGCCCTCACTCCCGGACTCCTTTCACAATTGTTGTAAATTTTTCATATAAACAAGCTAGATATCAGCTTCGTTGATTTGCTTAACATATTGAAAAATGTTGAGAGTCACTTTCCAACCAAGAAAGATCAAGTCTTACTGGTAGGTGCCAAAGGATGTTCTGAAAAGAAGAATGATTCAAAGAAGGTAAATAGAAAGGCATAAACAAAGGATAATAAGATCAAAACTGATACGGATAGCAAAGGAGTTTGCTTCCAATGCAATAAACCAGGACACTGGAAAGAAACTGCGAGAAGCATCTTGCAAAGGTTAACCAAAGAAGCTTAGTGAAGTTTCGGTTACAAATACAAATTTGTTCATGATTTAAAATAATTTTTTCTTTAAGTCAATGTTCTACTTGGGTATTGGATACTGACTTTGGTTATCATAAATATAGATTTATGAAGGGACCAAGCAGAAGTAGAAAGCTAAACAAATATAAGTAATCCTATGTGTAGAAAATATAGCAAAGGTTGCCATATTAGCCGTAGAAACTTATAGTTTAGCAATGCCTACGGGCAAATCTAATAAGTCGATAAGTTGTTATTGTATTCGGTTCTTGTTAAAAATATTATTTCCACTTTATTGTTGGACAATGAAATCTTTGGTATTATAATTAAGAACAATTGTTGTTCTATTTATAATAATAATGTTTTGTATAGAACTGGAATATTACTTAATAAATTTTGTATACTTGACTTACATGAAAATAATTTTGCATATTGAACAAATTAGTATAAGAAAAAGAGATGATCATTCAAAGAGTTGAATGTATGTATTTGTTGAAATACAAGTGTGAATTATTTGAAAGGTTCAAAGAATTCAGAAGTGAAACAAATTTGCAAAGTATTAAGACTCTTTGATTAGATCAAGGAATAAATACTTGTGCAATAAGTTTCTAGATCATCTCAAATGGTTTTTCTCATAATGGAAACCTCATGATACGTAATAATTGATTGATGTATCTGAAAGGAAAAATCATACCTTGTTAGACATAGTACGGTCCATAATGATTTTACCGAGCATTCCGGTATTCTTCTAGGGTAATGTCCTAGAAATGGCTGCATATCTACGAAAAAGGTAACCTCAAAATCCACCCCAAGACTCCATAAAAGTTATGGATGGGGAGGATTCCTAATCTTAAGTATGTTAAGATAAGGGGTTGTCCAACTTATGTGAAAAGGTTTGAAGGATAAGCTTGGGACAAGATTTGACATATGTCTGATTTGTGGGACATCCTAAAGTAAGTTTAGGGTATATGTTCTATAATTCTACTTAGCAAAAGGTGTTTGTTACTGAAAAACACGCTGCTTCTAAGATAAAGGTGTTTATCATTAAAAGGGGCTAGTGAAAGGATAATAGATCTTGAAGAGTTTAAGAACCACAAAATACTATAAGTCAAATAAGAGGAACCTGTAGATAGACCTATTATACCACAAATTGAATCATAAAACGGAATAGTCTAGAAGATACACAGGAGGTATGGATTCATCATAGATGATGATGATGAGGTACACATCATAGAAGATGATGATTAGGTTACATCTGATGAGGTAAGTGTTGTAGACACTCGGAGAAATGGATTGAAGCAAGTTTCTCAAATATGGAACATTCGTTTTGATGAGGCAATCAAAAGAGTTTGATTTTATCAAAAATAAGAATGACCTAGTGTGTACAAAAGGGTCCAGTGGGAGCATCGTGACATTCCTAGTACTATATATTGATATACTACGGATAAGGAATGACATACCAATGTTACAATCAGTAAAGATAAAGTTGTCTAAACATTCGTCCATGAATGATTTGGAAGAGTATCTTAATTAGGGATATAAATTTATATAGATAGATTTAAGAGGATGCTCGACTTAACCCAAGGAACGTATATTCATTTGATGCTAAAGTCGTTTAGCATGGCAAACTCCAAGAGATGTCTCATGTCGATGAGCTATGGAGTGTATCTCTATTAATAGTCCCCACAGACTCCTGAAAAGAGAGGACGCATGAGTGAAAATCATGTATGCAATGAAATGTACAAGACCTGATGTTGATCAATCATATTATGGAGAAGTTCACTATGAGTCAGTGAAAAACATCTTAAAGTGCTTAACCGGCACTAAGGATGTGATCATATTCATGGTGGGTCTAAATTAAAACTAGAGGGCTTAACAGACTCAAGTTTTTCAGACGAGACAAGAAGATGAGAAAAATCCACTTTAAGGTAAAGCGTTATCTTGAACAGTGGTGCAATGAATTGGAAAGGTTTCAAGCAAGCAAAGAGTTCTTTGGTTTAGTGATAAAGACAAAGTATATAGCTATAAATGAAGGCGCAAGTTGATTGTTTGGATTAAAAGTTCATTCTACGAACTAGGAATAGTTCCTAAGTCTCATCTTGGATCTAAACATGTGTTGTGGCACTTTCATTTGATTATTAGAATCATTGAAAGATGGGAAATCACTATAGAGATAATGGACTCTCATGAACAACATTACATATCCATTAACTAAAGCTTATCCAACAGCAGGATAATCGTCACTTAGAGAAGAAGAGTATGAGATACCATGACGATTGGCTTTAGTGCAAGTGGGAGATTGAAAGTAGTATGCACACAAGCCAATCATGTTTGATGATAAAACATATACTTTGTAACAATCTTATTCATTTATTAATAAAAAGTATTAATTTATTAAAGGCTTTTAATTATCTACATGATACTGTTTTATAATATGTGATAAACACATAGTTTTAAGCAATGCTTTTAGAAAAAAGATGATGATCATTCTAATGAGATCTAAATTCTTTGAAAGCTTAAAACTAAAATAGTTCCCAATCGTTGGATAACTAAATTGGGGATTAGTAAATCCAGATAGATTGGTACATACGTTGCTTGCTCATTGGATGAGGATGATTGATCTCATGATCATTTGTGTGGAGACACTAAAGCAAGTATGTAGGTGCTTATTAGAGAATAAGTTCCTTTGAGCGTGGCTCGCTAAGGAATACCTAATGGAGTTTTACTTGCCTGTCAATAGGAATTCCTGTAGTGATAGTAGTACAAGTGATCCTTGGACTTAAGATCATCATAGTATTTTATGTATGATGAGTTATACTTTGACTTATTCCTTAAGACCCTTAGGGTATATCAAAGGGTATGCTTGGGTATAATAAGTTGTACATGGAGATAATGTATGATCAATAAAGAATCTACCACTTCTATTAAAAGAAGAGAAATGTCCTATGTGATTCGATAAATGACAACCCAGTAGTCCTTGGCCAAGGCAGAATGAAATTAGAAAGGAGTTTCTAATTTGCATTATTTGGAGTTGTACATTTAAGGATCGAAATACATATAATTAAATAAAATAAGACTTGGCAGTAATTCCATGTCTTATATTTAATTTGGACATTGTATGGTGGAAGGATTGAATTGTACGGTAACTATTTACTCAAAGGTTCTTTTATGATTAATGTTGAAATCTATATTATACGGAAAGTCGTTGATCGCTAGGGAGGCTTATCCTATTGTAGAATAAATATTATTTATTTAAATAAATTAATTATTTAATTTATTTATTTAAATAAGATTAGAATTGTTCTAATTGATTAATTCACAATAGGTTTAATATGGAGAACCTAAAGGGTCACGCCATAAAAGGAATAATTATTTAAGAAGTTAATGGCATAATCGTAATAATATGTTATGTATATTTAATTTAATCTATGGTGATAGAATAAATTAAATAGCTTAATATTATTATTTAATATTTTAGAAATATTAAATATAAATTAATAAGAGGAGTCTTATTAATATTATTACAATTATTATTATTATTTTAATTTCTAAAAGAGTTTAGGAATTAATTTAATATAAGTACTCTCATTTATTCCTAATTGGATTAGGAAGGAAAATTAGTTAAAGGAGTTTAATTAATTATCCCTAATAAGATTAGGGGGCCCCTTTAATTAAAAGGGTTTAATTAAATAATACCTTATTTTAATAGGGTTACTTGATATCTTTATAAGAGGAGTCTTATATCGGGATATCAAGACTACGTGATAATTCCATTGGTTGAGAGTGCGCTCCTTTTCTATAGAGATAGAAAAACTAGGGTTTAGCCAACCACCCATCTTCTTGAATCCTTCTTCTTCCTTGGTTGATCACCTACAGAGGCCAAACACTTGGGTGGCTAACGTTGATCAAAGGAAGGAACCAAACCCGGTGGATTCAAGTTGAACGCGAAAAGGATTGGAGGTGAACTTGTACCTGAGGAAGCTCGGATCTTCAAGGGTATGTTTCTTATTCATCTTTTTCGTTTAATTAATAATTGTGCATAAAGGGTGATCCGGGTATATGGTTTGTAAAAATTTTAAACTCTGATTTTTACACGTTTCCGCTTATTTATGCAATTTGATTGCGCACATGAATATTACAAACCTAACACATGTGATCATCATGCTTAATACATATGAATCATGTTTAGGAGTATTATAGCCATAACATGACATCTTACTAATTTAGTATCTAAGTACTCATATAATATGCAACTTAAGTTCGAAAACATATTCAAGGTTGTCTTTGAAATCATATTAGCAAAAATGGTGCAATCCAACACACATAAGACAAATCTAAAACCTTTATCATCAGTAAATAAGTTATGATAATCTCTTTTCAAAATCAGAAACTATATCTTGTAATCATTCATGTCCATTAGCTTATTATACTAAGCTTTTCTTTCTAACACCAAGCTTATAAAGTTTAATCATGATAAAGACACTATACATCATATATCTTGCATAATTAGGTTCCAAATCAGACATTTACATGAGTCACTAAGTTCAGAACTTGTGAATATAAGCTTTCCTAAAAGTTTGTTTTAGAATCTTAAGTTTTGTTACAAACTTTCTTACTAATCCAAGTTTATTACTTCATACCACATAAGAAAATTTTATATAACATGTTATACTTATGTTCAGGTACATATATAAGTTATAATACCAAATAGGAAATGCCTAGCATAATGTAAATCGTAAAGCTGGATGCGAGGTAGGGCGCATTCTGTTGCACTCTAGTACAAATAAGGCGTGTTGCACCATTTACACCGCATCGAGGCGTAAACTTTGCTGTTCTGCAGAGCATCAAACAACTTCGATTTCACATGATTCAAACATGTTCCAATCCATCACTTGAGAGTTCAAACATGTAAGCCTACTTCCTAAACACATTATAGCATGCTAATTCACTTTGACTAACATACGAATTCAAGAAATCTCAAGAACTTGACAAAACACAACTCAAGAACAAAAGTAAAGTTTATACCTCCTTAAGCTTGGATTGGATTCCTTACACACTGAGTATGCTTCTATAGTATGCTCAGCAACTTAGGACTCTCTAACTAAGACTTATCAAACAAATTCTAACAACCCAAAAACTGAATTTGGACCTTATATTTATAGAAGAAACATGGACTAGACATTGGCATTACCCTAATATTGGAGCTCAAGGTGCAAAGGAAGAACACGTTGGTTGCTAAAGAGTGGTTCAACAACCCAATACCAGCCATTGGTCTTGAAATCATTGCCTATGCTTTAACCATTTGGAAGTTACGTGTTTTAGCTTCATACTACTATTTATGTCCCTTGTGACACTCATTTTGGGACAAGAGAAAAATCTCAGCAACAAGCTTGGTTTGGTTACTATAATTCCCAAAGTGTAATTTTAATGTATAATTATTACCATATTACGAAATTTAGGGATTAATTAGGTACCCACATCATATAATCCATGTACATTAAATACACACAATAAAATAGCACAGTTAGGTATTATTGTCCAGGTATCTCCATAATTATATTTTACCACTCACAAAACCACATTAACACATTATTTAATATTATCTATCCAGTGTACACACATAATTTCTTTCCCAATTTCTGGGATACACAAATATTTATTTATTTCTGTATTAAAATCACTTGTGATTTTATTGCACTACTTGATACTTCATATCGTTAGAATGTATTCTTATTATATGATTTTATGTATGTCACACCTTACATTAATGTTCTATTTCATTTTCTACGGTAAAAACTAACTTTTCTCAGACTGGACGATAAGACCCCGAATTTTATGAAATGAAAGTATTCAATTTTCTTATAATTATTATGCTTAGTAAATGGTTAAACTGGGAAAAGGTTAAAGTTAAGGTGATATTTGAAAATTTTTCAAAGTAAGCAAGCTGTCATAAAATAATCGGTGGTAAAAGTACAGTAATATGCGTGGTTGCATAGTAGCACACGGTATTGATTATTGATGCTTACATGAGAAGTCACTCAGTTTTATTCAATTATTGTCATAATATTTTATATTATTAAATTAATAATTGAGATGACAAAGTTATTCATATTATTATTTGTAATATTGACAATGTCTAGAAGTTATGTCAAGGAGAGGTTTCGTCACCTAATTGCGCGCCAATAAGGAGAAATCCTTATCGAAAGCCCCTCTTTCACGGGAGCGACTTTTGGTTGTTAAATATTGTGAGTTATAATATTAATGATGAATGTTATTAAAAAATCGAATTTGATTTCGGAGTTGAATTTGGAGATGCGGACGTGATATTTGAGTCTGGAACGATGAAATTAATAGAAATAGACTATAAACACAAAATTTGTTGGGGTTGACTTTTTGGTCAAAAAAGTCAACAGTTGACTTTTTTCGAAAAAAATCAAAACTTCGAAATTTCAAAAATGAAATTTTTGATAAAAAAAAATAGTTCCATTATGTTGGAATTATTAGTATTAGTGGAAATCGACATTTATTTCGATAATAATTGAAGTCTGGAGGTTATATTGACCAATCGGGTAATTAATCGAATAAATGAGCAATTAATTGCTATTGATTCACATGATTATAACTATTTGTTCACATGTGTGTACTATTGATTCACATTCATGTACTATTAGGGGAGGGGTGCAAGATTGATAATACTTGCATGACTAAGTTAAAAATGGAGGTATAGATGGAGGTACTATATTGTAATTCGTATTTTCACATGATTATAACTATTAAGTCACATGAATGAACTATTAATTCACATGATTTACTATTAGGGGAGGTGGTGCAAGTTTGATAATACTTACAGGACTAAATTAAAAATGAAAGAAAAGTTGAAGGTATTGTACTGTAATATTTCGAGCCCCAAAACGTGCAATTATTGAAACTATATTTTCCTATAAATAGAAGTTCATTCTTCCTTCATTTATCACCAATTCACTAAAGCTATAGAGCAATTATTATAGAGAAAAAAAGAAGAGAAGTATGCTACCTCACTATTCTAGTATCCAGTTTTCTTCTAAGATAAGTGATATTATTATTATAGTAAGGGGTATTATTTATTTCGTATTTATGAAGAGAGCTATTATTAATCCTGTTGTCTGTACGGATTACGCATGACCTGGTTCCATTCTTTATTATTTTGTTGGAATAACACGTCTGTGCGGTTTATCGCATGCCTGGTGAATTCTGTTGTTATTCTATTTTTTATTATTACATTGGAATATCACATGCATGCGGATTATGCATGACTGGTTCCATTCTTTATTATTCTATTGGGAATAACTTTGTCATGCATGCGGTCTTCATCGCATGCATGGTGGATTCTTACATTATTCCATTCTTTATTATTACATTGGAATAACACATGTATGTGGATTACTGCATCGTAGTGAAAATCCATTTGCGTTTCATAATTTTTCGACCCTCAAAATTGCGGAAAAATTTGAAATGATAATTTGATGAGTTTTCTATATTATATCCAAAGATGGCGATTTTTGGATGTATAGATTAAGAGTTATGGATTTTATGGAAAAATGACTATTTTAAAAGTAAACCCTTATAACTCCTTATGGTTATTTCCAAAATTGGTGAAATTTTTATTGGGAGTACATGTATTTAACAGGAGTATACCCTATAAATTTCAGAATTTTTGGACAAAAGTACAATTTATGATAAATGTCTAAATATTCGGCAGTTTTGGCCATATGAAAAATAGTAAATGAATTTTAAAAATTTTGAAAAAATATATGTTCAATATGGGACTATATTACATTAAATCCCGAGAAAAAGAAATATTTTGGGAATTTGGTTTGGTATTTTTCATGAAAATGAACTAGTCATGAGTAAATGAATTAAATATGTTATGTGAAATAACAAAATTAGAAAATAGGATTTTATGGCTT
Source organism: Panax quinquefolius (assembly GCA_020205615.1). NCBI lineage: Eukaryota > Viridiplantae > Streptophyta > Magnoliopsida > Apiales > Araliaceae > Panax > Panax quinquefolius. Next base: position 168,554 of record JAINUW010000118.1, read on the forward strand.
GGGAATCCTATATAGGGTATATGTAGATTTTTGATGAGGGATTTGATCATTGGTGATAAAATCTTATGAGTATGACATTTTTGAATGATTAAATGCATTATTTGATAAAGTGTAAACAATTGAAATAAATTGTTTATAAGTTTAAAAAGTGATTAAAATATTGTTATAATATTAATAATTTAGATTATGAGTTTATTAAGTGATTGATAATATTTGGATAAATTTAAAGTCTTTAATATTTATCCTTGTTTTCGTTTGATTAATGCTTATATCATTGTCATCATCCTCGTGCTTATATTATGATGAAAGTCATCTTTGGCTTACGTGCAAAGATGGACTGTTAATTATTGGTTTTACAGTTGAATATCTTTAGTTTACGTGCAAAGATGGACTGTTAATTATTAGTTTTACAGTTGAATATCTTTGGCTTACGTGCAAAGATGGATTGTTGATTATTGGTTTTACAATTGTATATCATTGGCTTACGTGCAAAGATGAACTATTGATTGATGAGTATATTTGACTTATGTTCATAGATGAACTGCTTATTGGTATGATTATGACCAGGGATCATTCGGTATAATCATGACCCGTAATGTTATAGATGATGTGGTAAAAGTCCTCATTGGCCTATAGTGCATTGATGGACAGTTATTGGTATGATTATAACCAGGGATTATTCGATATAATCATGATCATTGATGATTACATGAATATCCTTGGCCGTAGTGCAGGGATGATTCGTTGATGTAGAATTATTTATTAAGCTGAGTCTTAACGATAAAATATTGATAATAAACTTTTAATTCGTAGAAGATAGTAGATATCATGCTCTACTTGACTCTTCTATATACAGATGTATGTCTTTGGCTTGTAGTACAAAGATGAATTGTTGATGAATATCTTTAACCCGTAGTGCAAAGATAAATTTATTAGTATGATTATGAACAAGAATTGTGATTTGGTATAACCATGATTTTTGATGTTTTAGGTGAAGATAGGCGATGAAAATTATCTTCGTCCTAGGTGCGAAGAGGAATTTGATTGATGTTATAGGGATAAAACATTATTGGTGGACTTTTAACATGGAGAAGATAATAGACCTGATGGTCTATTTGACTCTTCTAATAATGGATTGCTTTCGTTCCACTGCAACTATGGTTGAAAAGTTTTATCATCTACCATATGTTCTAAACCTCGATTTATTATCGATGAAGGCTATTGATAATTTAATTATCTTTAGTCATCATATTCTTTCTTTGGGCTATTTGTGCTCACCCTTTGCTTTATAATTCCTTTCGGGTAATAAGAGTGTAGAGTGTGGGTGGTTTGAGCAAAGATAATGAGGAAATAGTGTGATGGTCCGAGAGGCTGTCAAAGTTTCTCAATACATTATAAAAGCGACATACATACATGCTGACGGATAATTGTATTGAGGACCTAAGATGTGTGTGTCGTATTTTATACGTCACTTAATAATTGATTTTGGCGAACAACAATAGGGTGATGAGAACTCGACTTTGAAAGCGTCAAAAGTGCACCTCATTAGAATGAATATGATAGTAATCTTCTCATTCTTCTTTGGGGTCTTAAAATATTTTCTATTGTATTTTATATGGCATTGTAACAATTTGAGTTTGGATACTGTCTACGAGAGAATATTGTATTAAAAAATCATAACTTATCTGTTGTTGTACTCTGCACGACAGTTCAACAGTTGCATAAATGAAGTTTGTATTTGATTTTTATAGAGTGATATCTGGCGATTCAGAATGGGTCGTGTGGACCTATTTTGGGGGCGTCACATGGACACCAACACGCAATTTGCTTCATTTTGTCTTCTCTTGGGGGCGGTGTTCTTGTACCGATCCTAGCGATGCCAAAATGGGTTAGCTCACTGTGGGTCCCCTAACGATCTTTGAATTGGCTCGTTCAAAAGCCTACGGTACACAAATTATATACTCTACATGGTCATGCAAGAATTTTATCTATTTGACTTCGTTTGCTAAAAATTAACCTATTAGTCCATTTTAACGAAAACGATAAACGTTCGTGAACGTTCAAAGCTCGTTTCTTCGTTCTAAGTCGGAATTCGGTCATTTTTGAGTCCGCAACTCTATAATGCCAAATATGACTTGTCTCCATTGAAAACCAATGTTTCCAAGCTCAATATCAAAATTTGACTTCAATTCCAAGAATTTCACAAATTCGACGATTATAAATCAAACTTCGTAAATTTTGCCTTAACTTCATTTCTTATGATTTGTTCATCGTTTCAAATGGATTCAATCCATCATACTAACATCTTGACATACATACTTCATTAACTTATAAACATGATAAGTTATTACTTGTTCTTGTATGAGTTTATAACTTATAAAAGTATAAACTACTTATGACTTCCTTTCTCATAACTTATTATAGATTAAGTCTTTTACCCACCATTCTTACTTCTTATTATCATACAATCTTATTAAAGTAAACATATGAGTAGTTCATCTAGATTCCTAATGAGTTTATAACTTATTTAGGTTTGAATTACTTATTCATAATGTGGCGCCCCAAAATAGGTCCATTCCATCCAACCCATTACGAGTCACCAAATACATGTATGCGAAATAACTACAACTTTATTAATACATTTATCGTGCAAAATACGACAACATATATCTTTGTGAGTTTAAATATAATTATTGTCTTCTAGATAATATACATACCCAAATAAATCCTCATCACAATTATTTATACATTATTTTACAAAATTGTGAGGACTACTAAACAACTCTCTCTAGAACCTTCATTCCATACCCCAGCTAGTACTTCATTACATTCTCGCCCTCCCGAGAAGAAAAATGGAACAAAAAGGAAAAGGGTGAGCTCAACTAGCCCGATGAGGAATATTATGACTAAGATAATATACAACAAATTATCGTTAGTCTCCAACGAGGGAAAAATCTAATAGAATACAATAGACAAGCGGTTTTAAATCAATCTTCGCAATGAAATAATAATTCATTAGAAGAGTTAAGTAGAGAATACAAACTACTATCTTTATAAATGAATTTAAAATTTCATCGTCGATATTTTATCCTTGTAACATCAATCAATATATATACGGAATCAAATATTCATCTTTGCACTACTGGGCCAAAGATATTCATTAGTTATTAGTCATGTTCATCTAAACACTGTTCATCTTTGCACTACGGCCAAAAAGATATTAATCGATTAGTCATGTTCATCTCAACACTGTTCATCTTTGCACTACTGGGCCAAAGATATTCATCAAGAAATTATTCATCTTTGCACTCTGGACCAAAGATATTCGATAATATCATCATTTAGGGTGAGGATGATGAAAAATATTTTAAAGGAAAGCGAATCCGGTGAAACAAAAAAGAACAAGTATTATGGATTCGTACTTTAAACAATCGAGTTTAAAATACTTCATAAATAATCATAGTGAAGTAAAATTCAAGAATGATCAAAACATGGATACAATCAAAGCTAGTATTCACAATAGATATTTTGGACAAAAAGAAGAAATTTCATTTTTTGGTGAATAGTGTCGTATACGTGAATAGTAACTCCAACACCAAAAGATAGAAATTTCACAAAAAAAATATCTTCACGCTTCGTGAATAGTACTTGTGAATACTAACTCGTGAATAGTAACTCATGAATAGTAACTCCGACATGAAAAAGTTCCAAATTTGATAAAAATTTCCAACAAATATTTCGGCATAATGATATTGAAGAAATAATATCATTTTCGAATAAAATAACATCTCTTACCTCGAAAGATCGGTACTTACTAAATGAAAACAGGATATAGGCTATGACTTGAACTTGCATAGTATAGTAACACTCAAAGTATACTCAAAATACTCACAAGAATACGCTCGATAATATAGAGAGAGAAAACTTGGTTTACGGTGTAATTTTCAATTCTAACCTAAGCACCTATTTATAGGAAATTGCTTAGAACACAAAAAGCAGAAAATTTAATATAATATTATTATTATTTGTTAAAATTCTATCGCCCACTTTTGGAGATCTGATTTGAGCAATCAATAACACATGCTAGACCCACTTAACACACAAAAAACGTTTTTTTGAAAAAAAATAATTAAAACTTCAAAAAATTAATTATTTTGGAGCTTTGGAATTTCAATAATTCATAATAAATAGCTCTTTTGGCGGAAAATTCGAATCTCATAACTTTTTATAGGAAATTCAATTCTCTCTACACTTTGCGAGAAGAAAGTTTTCCAAATTCCAAACAAAAATTGGCCAAAATCTACAAGCAGGCGATTTTACTAAATTTATAATCAAATTTGGTCAATAATTGTGTCACCAACACACAAAATATGTGTTAAACATTTAATGCCACAAAAATACTCTTCCTCCTCATATACTCATATATCCCACATTCATTATAAAAATATCACACATTAATATATTATTAAAATAATATATTTAAATGAATTATTTTATCGGAAAAGATAAAATATTAATTTTCAACAATTGTCATTTTAAAAATTTTCTCCATCTATATCCACATAAAATCAATATTTTCTTCATCATATAAATTAATAATTAATTATTCACAAATAATATTCTGAGAATCACGATCTTTGTGACGGTAGTTTCTCAGAAGAGGGGCTTTCGATAAGGATCTCTCCTTACTAGCGGCGCATGATTAGGTGACCAAACCTCTCCTTAAGCAGAACTTTCTAGACATTGCCAATAATGTTATCCAATAATATTATTGGATAATATGAATTATTGCTCAGATAATGGAAAATCTTGTGTAATGACAATTTATTGAAACAACGATAATATAAAATATCAATGATACGACAATTATTGAATCGATAAAATAAAATACTAAATAGTAATTCTTTGTAACAATTATTGAGTAGTGCCTTCTTACGTAAGAATCAATAATTGGTGCAATATCTAGTAATCTTCTTGTTCAACAACGCGTATTAGTGTGTTTTAACCACCGGGTATTCCAACGATGATACTTGGTAACAACTCTGTGCCAATTATTTATAAACAACTTATATTTGTCGTTTTCTTCATCCAATCGCTTTTTCGTTATGGGGCCCACAAAAAGGCTGGCCGTCGTAAATGCGAATATTCCAAACGGTACTGAATATTCCCACGACAATAATGAATATTTTATAACCACTTGCTTATTCAAAATATTTGCGTATTTTACCCATAACTTTCCACATTAAACAAATTAACCCTTACTATTTCAACATAATAAATAAAGGAAATTTCATTTATTTAAAAAAAAAATTGAGGGTCTTCTGACCTCCCCTCTTATGAAATTTCGTCCTCGAAATTGGCGTATGTACTGGTGTTTGAAAAGGTAAAGATACCTCGCTTTCATTTTCATTTCCAACTCCCGGTCATTTCTTGATAGCATGGTTTCGCCACAAAACTTTAACTTGTGGTATAACCTCGGTACATAGGACATGTTCTTTCTATCCAAGATCTTGTGGTACCTCCTCGTGACGTTAAGTCTTTGGCTATCTCGTCCGGTTTTAACTTTCAATAGCGTGGTTGAATTCGTCCACATATTTACGTAACATCGATCGTGAAAAGCGTTATGAACGCGTCATACTTGGCGGTAAAAGCGAGTCTATAGGCCACGTTCCTATTCGATCGAGAATTTCAAATGGATTAATAAATCGAAGGTTTGAGCTTTCCTCACCTCATCGATTCTCGCTTTTGAAATAACAACTTCTTGCACCTCCTTCTTCAAATTCATCAGCTTCGGTTTGTAGCTTGAACAGCTTTAACTTTATCGATTAAAAGTCGATTATACTCGTATATCATCATGTGGGTACCTAGAGTTTTCATCTCCATCTCTACTATTTGTAAATTATCTGAAATGAGTCTTTGACAATATCTACTACTCATACTTGTATCGATCTTCTACTCAACACGTCGGCTACCACATTCGCTTTCCAAGATGGCATGGTCGAACATGTCTTTGAAATGAGTCTCCTCTTGAGTTCTTGAAGCTCTTCCCACATTCTTTGCTCCATTGAATTTTGTATCTCTACGAGTCAATTTGCGTTAATGGAATAGCGATTGAAAATATCCTTCAACGAATCTCGATAATAGCCAACTAAGCCTAGAAAGCTACGTATTTAGATTATCGACTTAAAAGTTGTTCTCATTGTGACTCATATCCCAACCTTGGATAGCACATTACAATGACACCTATTAGTTTACTATCGCCTTGCGAATATGGTGTCCCCTACGGAGAATGCGGCGGTGCATTCCACAAAGGAAGTCACCGGATAACGGTTCGGTACCAAATTCTATAGTTGAATTTTAACTCGATGTTCAATAGGAGCCATTCGATATGAGATTTTAGAAATGAGTTTTGTCTTGGGTTCAAAGTCGATACAAAATTTAATATCATGCTTTGGGAGTAAGCTAAGAAATTCTTTGAAATCGTCGGGAAAAATCAATAACAACAGAATATTATTCAAATCGGCGTGTCTTTATTCAAATCCATAACATGGACTAAGAAAACTTGACATCCGTAATAAGCAAATGACTTCATGGCTTGATATGAAAATGTTTGACTACAATGGTTTGATTGCTTGAATTGAATAACGAGGTTGCTTAGGAATATGAAAACTAACAACCTTACGAAAGTAATCAATTTCGGCGTGATGAGTAGTTAACCTTAAAATCACATCAAAAGCAAATATCTCTATAGAAATAAGGTTAACGAAGGTAATGTGATAGTGCCAACTGAATCAAGCAAGATTTCTAAACAACGGATGTAATGAAAGTTTCTCTAATGGAGTCTCCATAAATAGGTCAAAGTCTAATTTCTCGTAGTCGAGTTCAACCGTTGAGCATAAGCGAGAGAGATAAAGAATGGGTAGAAGCAGAAGGTATCTAGTAAGGTATAAACTTGCAAGAATTTATAATTAACTAACCCGTGCTAACCGTTCGGGTTCCTCGCATTTTATTAGAAGTCGCGACAAAGCGCTCTTCGAGGAAGATTGACTTTGACTTTTTGGGATATCCTTTTGAGTCACCATTTCATTGAATTTGGGTTTTGATCTGCGCATACAATCTCGGCGATATGTCCTTCTTTTCCATAATTATAGCATACCTTAAGCTGTTGTGGGCGGTTTAAGGTGACGATATATCCCTCTTTCCGCATTTGTAACATCGGTGGTGGTCTTTCTCCTCCCTTGGAACGGATTACTCTTTGGCGGCGTCTTCACATGGTCGTTGTTGAATCTCCTCTTTTAAAATCTCCTCCCAGACTCGCTTCTTCTATTTTCATGGCCACGATTACCACGGAGTGGTTACCACCTTTGTCAAGTATCCTTCTTTCTCCATTTGGTTATCGTTATTACGATGGCTGCTATCTTGGTATAATCTGGTTATGGTCCCTCGGTTGAACGCACTTGTTATCTCGCTCTAACAATTTGAGCCCTATTGACAACATCTGAATAGAGAGAAAATTTATGAGAAATGAGATCTTGGCGTATATCGGGTTTCAAACCTCTCGAAACATCCGCGTCATCGTTCCTCATTCTCCACCAAATGAGGTGCAAACACGGATAACTCTGCGAACCGCCTCGTCTTTGGGACACCGTCGTGTTAATCTGCTCGATCTAATAAACTCCACTTCCTTCACATATGTGAATACTTTCGGGGAAGTACTTGTCATTGAGCTATTTAGAAATGTCTCCATGACATCTTTGAGTGCAATTTGGATGGAGTGCGCTTCCACTGATTCCCACCGATGTCTGCTCGCCACGGAACATAAAAGTAGCGAATGGAACTTTTTGTTCCTCCGTGCATTCCAAGAGATCGAATATCTTGGTAATTTGTTTGACCCACGTCTCCGCCTTAATCGGATCCGGCTTTCCCCAGAATTCTGGTGGTCTCAACTCTTTGAACTGCTTGCATTTGTGACCACCGTAAATTGCTATCATTTCCTCTGTATTTTGAACACGAGTCTCCTAAATGCGATTTTGCATGAATTGCAAAAAGCTTCTAAACATTCCTCGTTCATCATACGCTTTCGATTTGGTGTTGTTCACAAGAGGTACATTGCCGACTGTTGCACGTTCTCCTCGTTGGTAAATACAGGCATCTCCACGGTCTCATTTACTCCTTTGTTAATAGTCTCAAATCGACATTCTCAAAAATCTTGTCATAAAACAAGGGTTAATTAAGAAATCAATATATCACATAATATCCTATATCTTAACGACTAACAAATAAGCTTAGGTAGGACACACCTTAGCGAAGGATTTACTCGTCTCTCCCTCCTAGTTCTATTCCACGATCTCATGGGAGATCATATCCCTAAGCTCTCGATACCATTGTGGCGCCCCAAAATAGGTCGATTCCATCAACCCATTACGAGTGCCAAATACATGGTACAAAAATAACTACAACTTTATTAATACATTTATCGTGCAAAATACGACAACATATATCTTGTGAGTTTAAATACAATTATTGTCTTCTAGACAATATATATACCCAAATAAATCCTCATCACAATTATTTATACATTATTTTACAAAATTGTGAGGACTACTAAACAACTCTCTCTAGAACCTTCATTCCATACCCAACTAGTACTCATTTACATTCTCGCCTCACGAGAAGAAAAATGGAACAAAAAGGAAAAGGGTGAGCTCAACTAGCCCGATGAGGAATATTATGACTAAGATAATATACAACAAATTATCGTTAGTCTCCAACATGGAAAAATCTAATAGAATACAATAGACATGACGGTTTTAATCAATCTTGGCATGCGTGAAATAATAATTCATTAGAAGAGTTAAGTAGAGAATACAAACTACTATCTTCTATATATGAATTTAAAAGTTCATCGTCGATATTTTATCCTTGTAACATCAATCGATATATATACGGAATCAAATATTCATCTTTGCACTCTGAGGCCAAAGATATTCATCGATTGGTCATATTCATCTAAACACTGTTCATCTTTGCACTACGGGCCGAAGATATTAATCGATTAGTCGTATTCATCTCAACACATTCATCTCTTTACTTTTCTGCCAAAGATATTCATCAAGAAATCATTCATCTTTGCACTTCTGGGCCAAAGATATTGATAATATCATCATTTAGGGTGAAGATGATGAAAAATATTTTAAAGGAAGCGAATCGGTGAAAAAAAAAACAAGTATTATGGATTAGTACTTTAAACAATCGAGTTTAAAAATACTTCATAAATAATCATAGTGAAGTAAAATTTGAGAATGATCAAAACATGGATACAATCAAAGCTAGTATCCACAATAGATATTTTGGACAAAAAGAAGAAATTTAATTTTTAAATTGAATAGTGTCGTATTAAGTGAATAGTGTTGTATCTTGAATAGTCTTAGTATATCGTGAATAGTAACTCAGGACACCAAAAGATAGAAATTTCACAAAAAAAATATCTTCACGCGTGAATAGTACTCGTGAATACTAACTCGTGAATAGTAACTTCGTGAATAGTAACTCATGAATAGTGACTCGACATGAAAAAGTTCCAAATTTGATAAAAATTTCCAACTAATATTTCGGCATAATAATATTGAAGAAATAATATCATTTTCGAATAAAATAACATCCCTTACCTCGAAAGATCGGTACTTCTAAATTTGAAACAGGATATAGGCTATGACTTGAACTTGCATAGTATAGCAACACTCAAAGTATACTCAAAATACTCACAAGAATACGCTCGATAATATAGAGAGAAAAACTTGAGTTTACGGTGTAATTTTCAATTCTAACCTAAGCACCTATTTATAGGAAATTGCTTAGAACACCAAAAGAAGAAAATTTAATATAATATTATTATTATTTGTTAAAATTCTATCGCCCACTTTTGGAGATCTGATTTCAGCAAACAATAAACACATGCTAGACCCACTTAACACACCAAAAACGTTTTTCTTGAAAAAAAAAATAATTAAAACTTCCAAAAATCAATTATTTGAGCTTTGGAACTTGATAATTCATAATAAATAGCTCTTTTGTCGGAAAATTGAATCTCGCAAGTTTTTATAGGAAATTCAATTCTCTACAACTTTGAGAAGAAAGTTTTTCCAAATTCCAAACAAAAATTGGTAAAGAAATCCACAAGCAGGCGATTTTACAATTTATAATCAAATTTTGATTCGATAATTGTGTCCACCAACACACAAAATATATGTTAAACATTTAATGCCACAAAAATACTCTTCCTCCTCATATACTCATATATCCCACATTCATTATAAAAAATATCATAGTTAATATATTATTAAAATAATATATTTAAATGAATTATTTTATCGAGGAAAAAGATAAAATATTAATTTTCAACAATTGTCATTTTAAAATTTTCTCCATCTATATCCACATAAAATCAATATTTTCTTCATCATATAAATTAATAATTAATTATTCACAAATAATATTACTGAGAATCACGATCTTGGCAACGGTAGTTCGAGGAAAGAGGGGCTTTCGATAAGGATCTCTCTTACTAGCGGCTTGATTAGGTGACCAAACCTCTCCTTAGAGCAGAACTTTCTAGACATTGCCAATAATGTTATCAATAATATTATTAGGATAATATGAATTATTGCTAGATAATGGAAAATCTTGTGTAATGACAATTTATTGAAACAACGGTAATATAAAATATCAATGCAACAATTATTGAATCAATAAAATAAAATCTTGAATAATAATTACTATAACAATTATTGAGTATTGCCTTCTTACGTAAGAATCAATAATTGGTGCAATACAAATGTCTTCTTGTTCAACAACGGCGTATTAGTGTGTTTTAACCTTTGGGTATTCCAATAGTATTACTTGGTAACAACTCGTTGTTATTTATAAACAACTTATATTTGTCGTTTTCTTCATCCAATCGCTTTTTCGTTATAGGGCGCTATTAAAGGCTCGTGTAGTCGTCGTATGAATATTCCCGACGAGCGATCACGAATATTCCACGACAATAATGAATATTTTATAACCACTTGCTTATTCAAAATATTTGCGTATTTTACCCATAACTTTCCACATTAATCAAATCAACCATTACTATTTCAACATAATAAATAAAGGAAATTCCATTTATTTAAAAAAAATCAGGGTCTTACACATAACATACACGGCTTAAGTCCATTGATTAATCATTCTTATCATTCGTTAGCATACATATTCTACCACTACCACTTCTCTAACAATTTGAAGAGAAAGAGAATTATGGTTTAAGTTCTTACCTATGAAGATCACTTGGTTAATCTTTAATCTCCTTCTTGCTTCTTGAATTCTCAAAGACTAACGTGTTTTAGCTTTTGTAGCTTTTTCTCTCTAACCAATAAGCTATAAGTTATTGGATGAAAATATAACAACTAACAAATGAACTAGCAAGCTTCCTATTTATAAGAAATTCTAATTGATGGCTTAATGGTCATTAAGCCATTCCACCTCCTTACTAAACCTCCATACTATTCATTACTTAAACCCTAAGTTTACTTGTTCACCAAATAAGTTACTTGGCCATCACAACACTTAGCCATTAAGTAAACTTGGTTACCACACATAAGCACTTTACTTGCTCATCACACATAAGCACTTTACTTGCTTATCACACATAAGCACTTTACTTGCTTATCACACATAAGCACTTTACTTAGCCTTTAAGTTACTTAACTTTTCCTTTGCTTAACACTTAAGTCTACTTGCTCAACACACTTAATTCTTGGTCACCAATTCACCCATGGTTTTCCCCATGGATCAAACTTTACCCATTGGATTAATATTTTGGGCTTAAGGTTCAATTAACCTAACTAATACATTGGGCTTGCAATTAAACAAACACTTGGGCTTGTTCATTAAACTACATTAGACTTAACCATTACTATATTTGGGCTTTAACATTAATTATTAAGTATTGGGCTTTATTATTATCCCGATTGGTCATTACAATTTCTACACAATTCAACAAATCCATTACATATGGCTTAAAGCCTTATAACATTATAATTTACGTATTAATCTTGTATTCTAACTTCGTATACTTATTTAATATCGACATTCCATCATTCATATACACACTCGTATAATACCTCGTATTATACTCAGTATTCTTACCTCGTATAATACCTACGTATTATACTGATCATAGATTTAATTCATTATACACATTTAAATTCCATCTCGGAACTCACTTTCTCTAACAGATTAAGTTTTAAGTCATGATGAAAAATTGCGTTTGCCATAACAGAAATATTATTGGATATTCTACCTCACCTCGATATTCTATCATTACGTATTTCTCGGATATTCAAAAATAATTCCCGAGCAGAAATGCGTGAATAGTGTTTTTCAGAAAATTTCTCGAAAAGCTTTTATTTTCGTCTTGGAAATTCAAACACTTTAATTCTACCACGTAGCCAAAATACTACGACATTCCGATATGTTTAGGTCATATAACGACCTTCGAATAGCTTACTCCAATAATTAATTAATTAAATTCATTTAATCCACATAATCAAATAAAAATTTTAATTCTCAAAAATTCGATTTTTTTGGGACGTTACAACAGGAGTATACCCTGTAAATTTCGGAATTTTTGGACAAAAGTACAATTTATGATAAATGTCTAAATATTCGGCAGTTTTGGCCATATGAAAAATAGTAAATGAATTTTAAAAATTCGAGAAAATATATGTTCAATATGGGACTATATTACATTAAATCCCATAAAAGAAATATTTTTGGAACTGATTTGGTATTTTTATGAAAATGAACTAGTTATGAGTAAATGAATTAAATATGTTATGTGAAGTAACAAAATTGGAAAATAGGATTTTATGGCTTGGGAATCCTATATAGGGTATATGTAGATTTTTGATGAGGATTTGATCATTGGTGATGAAATCTTATGAGTATAGCATTTTGAATGATTAAATGCATTATTTGGTAAAGTGTAAACAATTGAAATAAATTGTTTATAAGTTTAAGAAGTGATTAAAATATTATTATAATATTAATAATATTAGATTATGAGTTTATTAAGTGATTGATAATATTTGGATAAATTTAAAGTCTTTAATATTTATCCTTGTTTTCGTTGGATTAATGCTTATATCATTGTCATCATCCTCATGCTTATATTATGATGAAAGTCATCTTTAGCTTACGTGCAAAGATGGATTTATTAATTATTAGTTTCTGAGTTGAATATCTTTGGCTTACGTGCAAAGATGGACTGTTAATTATTGGTTTTACAATTGAATATCTTTGGCTTACGTGCAAAGATGGATTGTTGATTATTGGTTTTACAGTTGTATATCTTTGGCTTACGTGCAAAGATGAACTATTGATTGATGAGTATCTTTGGCTTATATGCATAGATGAACTTTTTTATTGGTATGATTATGACCGAGGATCATTCGGTATAATCATGACACGTAATGTTATAGATGATGTGGTAAAAGTCCTCATTGGCGTAGTGCATTGATGGGCGATTATTGGTATGATTATAACCAGGGATTATTCGGTATAATCATGACCATTGATGATTACATGAATATCCTTGGCCATAGTGCAGGGATGATTCGATGATGTGGATTTTTTTTTAAGCTGACTCTCATCGATAAAATATTGATAATACACTTTTAATTCGTAGAAGATAGTAGATATCATGTTCTACTTGACTCTTCTATATACAGTTGTATGTCTTTGGCTTGTAGTACAAAGATGAATTGTTGATGAATATCTTTGGCCCGTAGTGCAAAGATAAATTTATTAGTATGATTATGAACAAGAATTGTGATTTGGTATAACCATGATTTTTGATGTTTCAGATGAAGATAGGCGATGAAAATTATCTTCGTCCTGGGTGCGAAGAGGAATTTAGAATCACAATTATGATTATGAGTTATTCATATGATTGTGGACAGGAATTGTTGATTAATGTTACAGGGATAAAACATTATTGGTGGACTTTTAACATGGAGAAGATAATAGACCTGATGGTCTATTTGACTCTTCTAATGGATTGCTCGTTTCGCTGCAACTATGGTTGAAAAGTTTTATCATCTACCATATGTTCTAAATCTCTGATTTATTATTGATGAAGGCTATTGATAATTTAATTATCTTTAGTCATGATATTCTTTACTGGGCTATTTGTGCTCACCCTTTGCTTCACAATTCCTTTCAGGTAATAAGAGTGTAGCTGGGTCGAGCGGGGATAACAGGGAAATAGTGTGATGGTCTGAGACAGTCGAAGTTTCTCAATACAATATAAAATGGCATGACATGTAACAGATAATTGTATTGAGGACCTAAGATGTATGTGTCGTATTTTATACGTCACTTAATAATTGATTTTTGCAAACAACAATAGGGTGATGAGGCAGAGCTTTGAAAGCGTAAAAGTGCACCTCATTAGAATGAATATGATAGTAATCTTCTCGTTCTTCTTTGGGGTCTTAAAATATTTGTTATAGTATTTTATATGGCATTGTAACAATTTGAGTTTGGAAACTGTCTGCGAGATAATATTGTATTAAAAACTCACAGCTTATCTGTTGTCATACTCTGCACGACAGTTCAACAGTTTTATAAATGAAGTTTGTATTTGATTTTTAAAGAGTGATATCTGGCGACTTCGAGAATGGGTCGTGTGGACCTATTTTGAGGCGTCACATGGACAACTTGCAATTGCGCCATTTTATCTTTCTTTGGGGAGGCCGCAATTGCTTGGCCGGTCCTAGCGAGTGCCAAAATGGGTTAGCTTCAAGCCATTTCCAATTTCTATCACCACATAAGTCTTATATGAGATAATTTAACTTCTACAATGGTGATATACCCATAATTGACATAAATCAATATGTTCAAATCACCTTACTATATATTCAAATAGATTGAATATTTAATCATTAAGAATCCTAACAATTCTTTGATATCAAACTCTTAGGATTAGTCCACCAATTTAAGTAACTATTAGTGACTCCCTTTAATCAGTTCATAAATTCACATAACCACATAAGGTTTAATAAACTCACAAAACT
Organism: Panax quinquefolius; assembly: GCA_020205615.1. Taxonomy (NCBI): domain Eukaryota; kingdom Viridiplantae; phylum Streptophyta; class Magnoliopsida; order Apiales; family Araliaceae; genus Panax; species Panax quinquefolius. Next base: position 183,670 of record JAINUW010000118.1, read on the forward strand.
AACTCATTAAAATTAAATCATATATTTAATTAATAAGGAGTTTAAAATTCTGATCATTCTGACATAGCGGTTCCCCGATATCTTTGCCAAGTTTAATGAACTGGCGAGGTTTGCTCCACACCAAGTGGATACCGAGGTTAGAAAAGCTTGATGGTTCGAGCAGGGCTTGAAAACCTGGCTCTATTACCATATATCTGTGTTCCAAAGTACTTCGTTTGGGACTATTTTAGAGAAGGCGATAATCGCCGAAGGTGGTAGCGAGGCTCTAAGCCAGTACCACAAAGACAAGAAGAACAAGGTTGATGGGGGAGAGAAGATAGAAGGAGCCAGCCGGGAGTGGCGAGGGATAAGCGGAAAGTGTTTAACTACGGGAATACCAGAGTGAAATAAGGAGATCCAAAGAGGAGAATGGAGGGCTGCAAAACTTGTGGGAAGACTCATCGGGAGTCTCATCTCAAGGGAAAGGCAGTATGCTATAATTAATAGACGGGGAGGGTCACATTTCGCCCTTCTTGTCCAAGTTTGAAGAAAAACAACGGATGCTTTATGTGTGGGTCAAGGTGACCACATGGCAAGAACTTAGAAGAAAGGAACGGACGCGGGTATAAGGGCACTAATAGCGGTAAGTTAGCTATTAGTGGTACTGGTAATGATCGGGTAGGTCGATGGCCCTTACCTTTAACATGGCGATCCAAGATGCGATTACATTAGGGGCGTAGTCGCAGGTATTATTCGATCAACAACATAAATACTTACGTCTTTGTTTGATTCGAGGTGCTACTTGTTCATTTATAGCATGTGATTTTGCTAGACTATTAGGATTACTTCGAAAAGTTGTTTATACCTTTAAATATTAAGGTAGCAAGCGAAGAGATAATTCATTGAAGATATTCATAGGAGTTATTGCGTGAACATCTGGGGTTATAAATTATTGGTAGATTTGATCTCGATAAAGTTAGGATAATTGATGTAATTCTCGGAATGGATTGGTTGGTTAACCATAGGGCAATTATAGATTGTCGGAAGAAATGTGTGAACATTAAAGCGTTGAGACAACCTCAAGTAGTATTTTATGGGAATAGATCGTTGGGGGCGTTCGTGTTGTCTTTTAGTGACACAAACTAGGAAATTATTAAAGAAGGGATGTGTAGGTTATCTCGTGCCATGTTGTGGATACCTAGAGAGTGGTAGCAACCATGGAACAAATACACATAGTTAAAGAATTCACGGATGTATTTTTGAGTGAATTTTCGGCCTTCCATAGAATAGGAGACCGAATTTGTGATAGACATTGTGCGGGGCGGCACCAATTTCGTGTGGCCGTATCGTATGGCGCCGGTCTGAGATGAAGGAGTTAATGAATACAGATTATAAGAAGCTGTTGGGCCGGAAAGTACATACAACCGAGTATTTCACCGTGGGGAGCACCGGAACTATTTGTAAAGAAGAAGGACGGATCGTTAAGACTTTGTATTGACTATAGAGAGTTGAACAAGTTAACGATAAAGAATAAATACCCATTGCCCAAGATTAATGATCTTTTTGATTAGTTGAAAGGGGCTTAATATTTTTCTAAAATAGATTTAAGGACGGGGTATCACCAGTGTGACGCCCCCAAAATTAGGTATATCGTCACCCATCTTGGGTCGCCACTTCACATGGTACATAAATTCAAATACAACTTACTAATATAAGCATAGGTATGCAATCGACAAAAAGCGTGAGTTTGAATACAAATATTGTCTACTAGATATTATACAAACTCAAAAGGAGTCCTCATTACAACTATTATCACACTATTTCACGAGAATAGTGAGGACTACTAATGCTATCCTACGGACCATTACTTGCGTTCCCCGACTCGTCCCGGCTATGTTCTCATTTCACAAGAGAACGGTGAAAGAAAGGTGAGCTCAACTAGCCTAGTAAGAAATATTATGACTAAGATAATGCGAATAAATTATCATTAGCCTTCAACCGATGTTAAAGCGATAAAATACAATAGACAAACGGTTTAAGCTGCGGTGAATAAGCAATCCATTAAAAGAGTCAAGTAGAGAATAAAGTCTACTATCTTTTAGGTTTTAAAAGGTTTTCATCAATTTTATATTGAGACTCGACAATAATAAACCACCACATCTAATCATCCACTGTACCACGGTCAAGGATTTTCATCAAATTATCAATGGTCATGACTATATCGAATCACCCCCGTCATAATCATACCAAAAACTATCCATCAACGCATTACTGTGCCCTTTGAGGACTTTTGTCACATCATTTATATCAAGTCATGATTATACCGAATGATCCACGGTCATAATCATACTAAGTTCATCTATGCACGTAAGCAAAGATAACATAATATAACATGAGGATGATGACAATGACATAGTAATTCAATAAAACAAGTTCAAGAATTATTTAATCCATGAATTATTAACGTCCAAATTGTCAACATAATCTTGTTTACGTAGAGTAAAATTCAATAATGATCGGAAGAATATTTCCATAAAAGATATCTTTGGATGAAACGCAAAATATCAAGGATATTCTACTAATTTCATGGAGTATAGAAGTCAAAGTTTTAACCAACTGGGTATAATAAAGAATGGAATAACAAAAGAAATCACCATGCATGCGGTACCGCGCCAGGCGAGGTTATTCAATGAGAATAATAATAACGGAACCGGTCGGTGAAATTACACGCAAGCGGGATGTTCCAATGAGAATAATAAAGATGGAACCGGATCCGGTGTAAAACACACGAGATAGGATATTCCAGCGAGAATGATAAAAAAGCGGAACCGAAGTCCGGTGTAAAACACACGTGACAGGATGTTCAGCGGAGAATAATAAAAAGCGGAACCCAGTCGGTGTAAAACACATGAGACGAGGATGTTCCAGCGAGAATAATAGAAGAATGTCACTAAGTATATAGGGTAAAGCACGTATACTGAGTTATTCCAATGAATAATAAGCAATGGAATAACATAAGGATTTCACCAAGTATAGGGTATCTGCAGGTGTATCTGAGGTTATGTATAGGGTATGCCACTTTTACAAAGTTATTCCAATGAGAATAATAATGAATGGAATAATGAAGTTCTCTTCAAGAAGAAAGAATAACACTCCTTACTAGTAAAAGAAGCTGAATATAGAAGTAGTGAAGTAGCGAGAATACTCTTCTTCTTTCTATTTTTCTCTCTATAGCTTCTCTCTATAATTTCTCTCTCTAGAGTTCAAATGAATTAAGTAAGAAAATAATGAAGGAATGAGCTTCTATTTATAGGAAAATGGAATGCATAGTAACTAATCCATGAGCGGTCCAGATTGATTTACTTTAATCGACGGTCCATATTTAAAGAAAAATCTTTTAAATAAAATATAATATATTCTATTTATATAAAAATATTTTACTATGCAAACACTATGCAATACTATGCAAAATACTATACAAAACACTATGCAACACTATGCATAATAAAATATAATATATTCTATTTATAGAATAACTTTAATAAAGTATTCTATTTTATATAAAAGATGTTTTGTTTTATTACGTTAATAATACGAATAAAATAAAAGCGTCGTTATCATTATAATAATTCATATTATTAATAAATGATAATGGAATCAAACCGAGTGACTTCTCACATAAGCATCGATAATCAATCTGGGTATTGCTTATGCAACCACACGTATTCATCGTACTTTTACTACCGAGTAGTTCAACGGTAACCACGGTAAAACTTCCGCCGTTATTTCAATAAAATATTTTTGTCGTTTTCTCAATCAGAAACAATAATTGCATTATTAGGGTCCACCAATGATTGAGTAGTTGTCTGAATATTCCTCGCTAAAACCGAATATTCCCAGACCAATCGAATATAATATAACCACTTGCATACTTTGCAAAATTTATAAATACTACCCACAACTATAATATTATCTCAAATTCACACCATAATATTAAAAATTATTTTGACAAAATTTAAATCTTTATTTATAAAATCTGGGGTCTCACAATCTCCTCCTTATGGAATTTAAGCCCTCGAAATTAGGGTGCGATACACAGTATGATAAAGAGATGAGGATACCTTGAATACCTTTATCGTTTAAAAATATTAAATTCATCTTTGAAATCGCCAAAGCTATTCATTAACAATTCATCTTTGCACTACGAAGCTAAAGATATACAAGCTGTAAAACCAATAATCTTGAGACGCGACTTAATAGTATCACGACCACGAATTATCCATGCACCAACGGCCAATGATATTCGTGTTTTCAATTCTGATCATGATTATACCGAATAATCCTTGGTCATAATCATACCAAGTCTATCAATGCACTACTGACCAAAGATGACTTTTACCACATCCGAGAATTAATATTTCATTCTTTGAGACTCACTCAATAATTAATCCATATCATCGAATCATCGCCGCACTACTGGGCCAAGGATATTCATTAGTATCACGACCACAAATTATCCATGCACTACTACCCAAAGATAATTGTGTATTCATTAGTATCACGACCACAAATTATCCAAGCACTACTACCAAAGATAATTGTGTATTCATTAATATCACGACCACAAATTATCCATGCACTACTGACCAAAGATAATCGTGTATTCATTAGTATCACGACCACAAATTATCCATGCACTACTACCAAAGATAAGCTGTGTATTCATTAGTATCACGACCACAAATTATCCATACACTACTACCAAAGATAATTGTGTATTCATTAGTATCACGACCACAAATTATCCAAGCACTACTACCAAAGATAATTGTGTATTCATTAGTATCACGACCACAAATTATCCATGCACTACTACCAAAGATAATCGTGTATTCATTAGTATCACGACCACAAATTATCCATCCATTACTACGCCAAAGATAGCTGTGTATTCATTAGTATCCGACCACAATTATCCATGCACTACGGCCAAAAATAATCGTGTATTCATTAGTATCACGACCACAAATTATCCATACTACGACCAAAGATAAGCGTGTATTCATTAGTATCACGACCACAATTATCCATGCACTACGGCCAAAGATAATCGTGTATTCATTAGTATCACGACCACAAATTATCCTTGCACTACTACCAAAGATAATCGTGTATTCATTAGTATCACGACCACAAATTATCCATGCACTACTACCAAAGATAATTGTGTATTCATTAATATCACGACCACAAATTATCCATGCACTACTACCAAAGATAATTGTGTATTCATTAGTATCACGACCACAATTATCCATGCACTACGGCCAAAGATAATTGTGTATTCATTAGTATCACGACCACAATTATCCATACTACTACCAAAGATAATCGTGTATTCATTAGTATCACGACCACAATTATCCATGCACTACGACCAAAGATAATCGTGTATTCACTTACGGTTATGATTATCTTAGAACAATCACAGTCATAATCATACCAAGTCCATCTATGCACTTTCTCTGGCCACGAGATGACTTTCAACATAATATAAGCATGAGGATAATGATATAAAGAATCAATCAAATGAGATAAAGGATAAATATTAAACATTTATAATATAATTTATCCAGGATTCAAGAATATCCCCATGTTATCAATCACTTAATAATCTCATAATCTAATAACATTAATATTATAATAATATTTTAATCACTTCTTAAATTTATAAACAATTTATCTCAATTGTTTACGCTTTACCATATAGTGTAGGATGCATACATGGTAGTTTCTAGATTGCATTTTTTTTGGTTTTGTTTTAGTTACTTGAGGGCAAGCAACGATTTAAGTTCAGGGGTATTTGATAAGTGGTTTAATAACCACTTATTTGGATATTAACTTACTTGAATTTGTGCTTAATCCCATGTTATTGTATAGATTTTTAAGCCTTTGTGCTTTGTTTTACAATTTTAGTATTGGAAACTTCCTTGGTGTTATTTGAGCTAAGTTGTGTTCAAAGCTATGATAGATTGATGATGGAAAGGAAATAGAGTTAAGCATGTGGTCAAATGTTGGAATGAAATCTTGGAGTGAAGTACTTTGAGTCTAAAAGGTAGCAAAAGGTTGCAGCAGAACAAAGCGAACAAGCGGTGCCTATGCTGCACTGCATGTAGATTGCCCAGATCCAAAGATAAGCCAGCAATTGCGCCTTCTATGCAATTATTATTATTCAAATAGCAAGGCTGCATGATCTTAAAAATCAGTTGACTTTCACTTGAACGATCTAGCAGGGGTGATGGCTTGGAGAGTGCTACAAATGGGACTCGAATATATATTAGACTTATTAGCAAGATATAAACGTATTCCACCCCTTGGGGGATCAAAGAACTATTGTTGTTTTCTCTCTTTAATTTCAATAATAGAATAGAGTAGATTAGTGTAGATATTTTCTAGATTTGATTAAATTGGAGACTTGAAGCAATTGGAAAGCATTAGAGATTCAACCTTGGATCAAGATAACAAGTTTGCACTACAATTCTCTACTCTTACTTTCTCTTTGATTCCTAATTGATATATTTCATTGTTAGCTTTATTGATTTCTATGGGATTGTCTATTAAGATTCATGCTTGCTTGCTTAGTTGATTGGCCATCAATTACTGCGATAATTCATATGGACTTGAGAGATGAAGTATGGGTTTGGATCTGATCTTAATAGCTTTTGATTGTATATTCTACATTGTGATAGGATGTATGATTTGTGCTTAGGATAGACATATACCGAAGCACCATTCGTAGTCAATTGAGAACTTGGGCTTAAACCCTAATGATTTGTAAATCACATAGACATATAGTGATTTAGATAATGTGGGTGTTCATGTGTATTCTATAAACTGTGGATTATATGTGATGTGGGTATGGTATATTGAGAGGTGGCTATACTTTACTTTCGTGTTCTTGACTTATAATTTGGTACAATTAATTTGGCTTAACAAGGATTGTGTTAATTTAATTGAGTTAATAGATGAAATTGTGATCTCAGGTCTTCATTATCTAGTCTCACTCTAGGAATAGTTAGGTTTATTTAATTTCATAGTTTAAATATAAAATATAATATCATTCGTTTAAATGAGACCTGAAATGGTTATGGGTTAGTGTGGCGCCCCAAAATAGGTCCAATCCATCCAACCTATTACGAGTCGCCAAATACGCGGGTACGTAAAACAACTACAACTTTATTACTACAATTGTTTTGTAAAATACAACAACACATATGTTGTGAGTTTTGATACAAATATATACCAATTTGTGACTCACGGACACCAAATTGGATAGCACGTCACAATGGCACCTTACATAAAAGTACAGTCAATAACTGTTTTAGAAATTATAATCTTTGGGAAATGCTCAAGAAAACCTTCGTACATGGGAGGCCTTGCGTCTAGGTTATGATAGATATCATATGCCCATAGAATTATCCTTGGTTGACCCAATAGACCCCAAAGAAAAATGAGAAGATTATTATCATGTTCTTTCAAATGGCGAGTCTTCTCTTGACATATAACTATCTCAACTGTCTGCAATTGAAAATTATATTTCAACCAAACTCCAAGATCATATAGGTAGTGCTCCTAGATTTACTCAGCAAGTGGATGTGCACATCCCTGTCTTATGATAACACGAGGTTGTATGTCATTAGACATCTTGTATGATAGTGGCAAAACACCCTTCCAAAGTTGGGTACGCCTAACCCTATTCGGTTCACCAAAATTAAATATCAAATAAAGTATACAAACCACACACTTATCTAAAGTTCTCAATAAAATTATTTCCATACTATTAGGGAGAACCTCAATGACTATAGACCACCGTTTCTATTCTCTGTTATCCCCACTCGATTCCGGCAAGAACACTCTTATTACACGAAAGGAATTGTGAAGCAAAAGGGTGAGCACAACTAACTTAGTAAAGAATATAATGACTAAAGATAATTAAATTATCAATAGCCTTCATCAAGTAATAAATCGTAGATTTAGAACATATGGTAGATGATAAAACTTTTCAACCATAGTTGCAGTTTGAACGAGCAATCCAATAGAAGAGTCGAATAGACCATAAAGTCTATTATCTTCTCCATGTTAAAAATCCACCAACAATGTTTTATTCTCGTAACATCAATCAGCGGATCACTCCTTCCCACAATCATGTGAATAACTCATAACCATAATTGTGGTTCTAAATTCCTCTTCTCATCCGGGACGAAGATAATTTACATTAATTCAGTATTTACCGAAACATCAAAGATCACGGTTATACCAAATCACAGTTCTGCTCATAATCATACTAATAAGTTCATGTCTGCACTACGGGCCAAAGATATTCAACAACAGGTCATCTTTGCACTACATGCCAATGATATTCAGCAACAGGTCATCTTTGCACTACGGGCCAAAGATATTCATTAACAGTTCATTTTTGCACTACATGCCAAAGATATTCATCAACAATTCATCTTTGCACTACTGCATCAAAGATATTCAACAACATGTCATCTTTGCGACTACGGCCAAAGATATTAATATCTCAAAGAAATATATAATCATTTCGTAATTTATATAAACAATAATTATAACCATGTTGATCAATTCACCTTGCACTTAAGCTAAAGATATTCAATTATAAATTCAATGGTCATGATCATACTACCAACAATTCATCTTTGCACTCATGGCCAAAGAGAACCCACAGTCACGATCATACCAATAATCTACCCATCTTTACACTTAAGTCAAAGAGAAATATCATCATTAGGGTTATAAAAATGTTATATATGATAATAAAAATAATATGATCAACAACTGAATTTAATTTCAAGAGTAAGATTCATAAATCAACGATAATTTGGTCAGAAAAAGAAACCAATTTTGTCGTGAATAGTATCCATGAATAGTAACTCATGAATAGTAACTCGTGAATAGTAACTCATGAATAGTAACCCGTATTCATACATAGTACCGTATACATAAATAATATCATATACGTAAATAGTGTCATATACATGAATATAGTGCCATATACGTGAATAGTGCCGTATACGTGAATAGTAACCCCGACATGAAAAAGGTAGAAATTCCACAATAAAACTCATATCAATAATTCGGCATAATGATATTGAAGAAAATAATATCATTTAAGAAGAAAATAACATCCCTTACAATCCCTTAGCAATATAATGAAAAATATCCCTTACCTCGAAAAGAGAAAAGATTGGTGAAATATCGATATGATAACCAAGGAAATTTGCACTAATTAGCAACTCTCAAAGTATCAAAATACTCACAACAATACGCTCGATAATATAGGTACAGAAAACTTATGTTTCTAGTGCGATTTTCAATTCTAACTCAGCACTCTATTTATAGGAAAATATTAGAACGCCAAAGCAGACTTGACTTACAACCTGATGGCTTTACCTACTACTATTCCCACCACCACTTTTGAAATAAAATTTTAGCACATTTTTCACCAACCAAAGGTGGGGCCAACTCATTCTAGAATTTTCCACCAAAAATCATTTATAAACATAATTTCTGAATCAGACACATCTTAAAATTCATAACAAATCGTACGTTAATTTTGAACGGTTCAAAATTTGTGGACATGTATTCAACTTATATATGTATAACATATCCAAAAATAACAACGATTCAACGGTCGAATTAAAAATTATAACTCACGCAATATATCTCAACAACAATGATTTTTCAAATTATGAGTCCTTCGTACCAGTTTCATTCAAACAGTCACCACGAAAAATCCATAATGAATTTTTGGGTGATTCCAATTTTTACGGCTAGCTTACTTCCAGGGCTTTCTTTTGATATATGACTCATCTCCTAACTCATTATACACAAAGAGTTATGGATTTTACAAAATCAAGTACTAAACTAATTATTTTGAAAATCCCATATTTTGTCACTTTTCTAAGAATTCCACCATTCTGACTAAATATTGATAAAATACCTCAGCATTAATTCCTTCATTTATAACCACCTAAAATAAATAAATCCATCATTTATATCCACATAAAATAAATATTTCCTTATCATATAAATCAATAATTAATTATTCACAAATAATAATCTGTAATCACAATAATGACAACCAGGTGGTTCCCAAGAAAGAGGGGGCTTTCCAATAAGGATTTCTCCTTACTGGCGCGCAATTAGGTGACCAAACCTCTCCTTGACATAACTTTCTAGACATTGCTAATAATGTTATCTAATAATATTATTCAAATAAAATGAATTATTGATCCGATAATGAGAAATACTGTGTCGTGACAATTACTGAAACAACAATAATATAAAATATCAACGCAACAATTATTGAACCAATAAAATAAAATATTGAACAGTAATTACTGTAACAATTATTGAGTAGTGCCTACTTACGTAAGAATCAATAATTTAAAAATAATGTGCAATACCGTGTGCTACTGTGCAACCATGCGTATTACTGTATTTTAACCACCAGGTAATCCAAAAGTGTTAATGGTAACAATTACGCCGTTATTTATAAAAACTCAAACTTGTCATTTTTTTCATCTGAAAAATTATCCTGTTATGGGGCCCACAAATGGTTGCGCCGTCGTACGAATATTCCCCGACAACAAGAATATTCCACGACCAAACGAATATTCTCCAACAGAAATGAGTATTTTATAACCACTTGCGTATTTTGAAAATTTTATATATATCACCCTTAACTTTAAACTTTTATCAATTTAACTATTTACTAAATAGAAAAATTGAATACTTTTATTTCTTAAAATTTGGGATCTCACAATCTCCCTTCCTTATGAAATTTCTCCTCAAAATTTATGTAATGCACAGTATATCGAAGAGATGAGAATACTTTGCTTTCATTTCAGATTCCATCTTCCATGTCATTATGATTTCTTAATTGCTCATCTCCTGTATTTCAGATATCATTCTATAATACAGCTTCAAAACAAAGTTTAATTGACATATCATAATTTGTCAACTTAAGTAAGAAAATTTAGCTTAGGTAGGACACACACTAGCGAAGGATATTACTCGTCTCTCCCTTCCTAGTCCTAATCCCGGATCTCTGCCAGAGACTATATCCCTAAGCTCTAATACCAACTGTAACTCATGTCCCAACCGTGGATAGCACCTCACGTTATACTCTATCGGTTTGCCATGCATGAGCAAGGCCCCTATGGAGAGTCTGGCTTCGATGCATCCCACACAAGGAAGTCACTAGTGAGAGGCTCAGGGCTCTTTACTTATAGCTCTGATACCAACTGTGACGCCCCCAAAATATGTCCAATCCATCCAACTTATTCTGAGTCGCCAAATCGTGGTACAAAAAAAACAACTACAACTTTATTACTACAATTGTCGTGCAAAATAGAACAACACATATGTTGTGAGTTTTGATACAAATATATACCAACTGTAACTTTGGACACCAACTTGGATAGCACATCACAATGGCACCTTACATAAAGGTACACAAATAATAACATTTTAGAAATTAAAATCTTTGGGAAATGCTTAAGAAAAACCTTTCGTACATGGGAGGCTCTTGCGTCTAAGTTATGATAGATATCATATGCCCATGTAATTATCCTTGGTTGACCTAATAGATTACTATCATGCTCTTTCCATTGGTGAGTCTTCTTCGACATATAACTATCTTTACTATTCAAGATTGAAAATTATATTTCAACCAAACTCCAAGATTATATATAGTAGTGCTCGTAGATATACTCAAAGAAGTGGATGTGCATAACCTCGCTTTTATGATAACACGAGGTTGTATGTCATTAGATATCTTGTATGATAGTGGTAAAACACTTGACCTTCCAAAGTTAGGTTCGCTTTCACCCTATTCGGTTCACCAAAATCAAATATCAAATGATGTATACAACACGCACACACTTATCTAAAGTTCTCAATAAAATTATTTCCATACTATTTAGGAGAACCTCAACACCTATAAACCACCATTCTATTCCCTATTATCCCCGTCAATCTTAATAACGCTCTTATTAATTCGAAAGGAATTGTGAAGCAAAAGGGTGAGTACAACTAGCTTCAAGAAAGAATATCATGACTAAATATAATTAAATTATCAATAGCCTTCATCAAGAATAAATCGTAGATTTAGAACATACGGTAGATGATAAAACTTTTCAACCATAGTTGCAGCAGAACGAGCAATCCAATAGAAGAGTAAAATAGACCATAAAGTATATTATCTTCTCCATGTTAAAAATCCACCAACAGTATTTTATTCCTGTAACATCAATCAATAGTTCCTGTCCACAATCATGTGAATAACTCATAACCATAATTGTGGTTCTAAATTCCTCTTCTCATCAAGGACGAAGATAATTTACATCACATGTCTTTATCTGAAACATCAAAGATCATGGTTATACCAAATCACAGTTCTTATTCATAATCATACTAATAAGTTCATCTTTTCACTACGGCCAAAGATATTCATTAACAGTTCATCTTTGCACTACATGCCAAAGATATTCAGCAACAGGTCATCTTTGCACTACGGGCCAAAAATATTCAACAACAGGTCATCTTTGCACTACGGGCCAAAGATATTCATCAACAATTCATCTTTGCACTACAGGCCAAAGATATTCAACAACATGTCATCTTTTGACCACTACGCCAAAGATATTAATATCTCAAAGAAATATATTATCATTTCAGAATTTATATAAACAATAATTATAACCATGTTGATCAATTCACCTTTGCACTTAAGCTAAAGATATTCAATTATAAATTCAATGGTCATGATCATATATCACCAACAATTCATCTTTGCACCATCTTGGCCAAAGAGAACCCATAGTCACGATCATACCAATAATCTACCCATCTTTACACTCAAGTTAAAGAGAAATATCATCATTAGGGTTATAAAAATGTTATATATGATAATTAAAACAATATGATCAACAACTGAATTTAATTTCAAGAGTAAGATTCATAAATCAACGATAATTTGGTCAGAAAAAGAAACCAATTTTTGTCGTGAATAGTACCCATGAATAGTAACTCATGAATAGTAATCGTGAATAATAACTCATGAATAGTAACTCATGAATAGTAACCCAGATTCATTATATAGTATCGTAGTATCACGTAAATAATATCATATATGTAAATAGTGTCATATACGTGAATATAGTGCCATATACGTGAATAGTGCCGTATACGTGAATAGTAACCCCGACAAGAAAAAGGTTGAAATTCCACAATAAAACTCATATCAATAATTAAGCATAATGATATTAAAGAAAATAATATCATTTAAGAATAAAATAACATCCCTTACAATCCCTTAAAATCCCGTATAATCCTTAAAATCCCTTACCAATATAATGACAATATCCCTTACCTTAAAAGAGCAGTACTTCTGACTGGAATATCGGATATGACGATAAAGGAAACTTGCACTGATTAGCAACTCTCAAAGTATCAAAATACTCACAACAATACGCTCGATACTATAGGGAGAGAAAACTTATGCTTCTGGTGTGATTTTTAATTCTAACTCAGCACTCTATTTATAGGAAAATGTTAGAACGCTAAAGCAGACTTGACCTACAACCTGATGGCTTTACCTGCTACTATTCCCACCCACCACTTTTGAAATAAAATTTTAGCACATTTTTCACCAACCAAAGGTGGGACCCACTCATTCTAGTATTTTCCATCAAAAATCATTAATAAACATAATTTCTGAATTAGTCACCTCTTATAATTCATAACAAATCATACGTTCATTTTTAACGGTTCAAAATTTGTGGACATATACTCAACTTATATATGTATAACATATCCAAAAATAACAATGATCCAACGGTCGGATTAAAATTATAACTCACATAATATATCTCAAGAACACCGATTTTTTTGAATTATGAGTCCTTGAGACAGATTTCATTCAAACAGTGACCACTTAAAAAATCCACAATGAATTTTTGGGTGATTCCAATTTCTACTGGCTAGCTTACTTCCGAGGGCTTTCTTTTGATTTATGACTCATCTCTTAACTCATTATTATATTAAAGAGTTATGGATTTTACAAAATCAAGTAATAAACTAATTTTTCTAAAAATCATATATTTTTCTAAGAATTCCACCATTCACGACTAAATAATCGATAAAACACCTCAACATTAATTCCTTCATTTATAACCACCTAAAATAAATAAATCCATCATTTATATCCACATAAAATAAATATTTCATTATCATATAAATCAATAATTAATTATTCATAAATAATATTATAGAATCACAATAATGACAACTAGATGGTTCCTGAGGAAAGAGAGGGCTTTTCAATAAGGATTTCTCCTTCTTTGGCGGCGTAATTAGGTGATCAAACCTCTCCTCGATTGGAACTTTCTAGACATTGCCAATAATTCTATCTAATAATATTATTCAAATAATATGAATTATTGATCCGATAATAGAAATCTCGTGTCGTGACAATTATTGAAACAACAATAATATAAAATATCAACGCAATAATTATTGAACCAATAAAATAAAATATTGAACAGTAATTACTATAACAATTATTGAGTAGTGCCTTCTTACTTAAGAATCAATAATTTAAAAATAATATGCAATACCATGTTCTACTGTGTAACCACACGTATGACATCGTATTTTAACCACTGTGTAATCCAACACTTGTTACTTCAGAATAATTACAAGTTATTTATAAAAACTCAAACTTGTCATTTTTTTTCATACCGGCAGCTTATTCTATTATGGGGCCCTATTAAATGGTCAACGCGTCGTCAGCATTTACGAATATTCCCGAACAACAAGAATATTCCACGTCCAAACGAATATTCTCCAAGTAAATGAGTATTTTATAACCACTTGCGTATTTTGAAAATTTTATATATATCACCCTTAACTTTAAACTTTTATCAATTTAACTATTTACTAAATAGAAAAATTGAATACTTTTATTTCATAAAATTAGGGATCTCATGCTTAGTGCTTGGTAAACTTTATTAGTTAATTCTCATTAACGAACGATACTTTACTTACTCTTTATTACTTGTTGACCGCAGTGTATACTTGCACGCATATATGATCGGTAAAAGCGACCAATGACCGAGAGAAAATTTTTTATCACGACTAACTTGAATATCTTTATCGTTGATGTCACCGATTTGATTTTTTAACTAGTCATCGTGATGTTCTATACAATTTTATAAACATTAACTTATATTAATATGAGAATGCGTGTTAAGATATAGGTCTAATACATATAAATTTTACATATGTATACCTCACAAATTCATCAATCTCCTCGCAATTGAGAATAATGTAAGTATCAAGATCATGTAATTCTTGCTTAGAAAGGAATATGCGCTTTCCTTTTCCATAAGCACGACCTAGTAAACCAAATACAGAAATCTGACCATTTAGTTCAACATTACCCCCATCATCATGTCTCCGGACTCGATTGGCCTTTGTCAAGACTTCGTCGGAAAATAGTTTGAGACAAATGTAAATATCTCATCTAAACCTGTGATGCCTCATATATCAACCCTCGACATAAGCTTTATTCTTCACCTCCTCTTTAGGTTTCCCATGACCCTCTCGAAAGGGTACATACATCTATATTGAATCGGGCCATCAACACGAGCTTCATAGGGTAGATGGATTTGCAAATGCTCCATAGAGTCGAAAAACCAGAGGGAATATTTTTTCAAGCTTACACGTGATCTCAATGATGTTCTTCTCAAGTATACATGTCCTTATAAAATAACATGCAATCGCTCGGATATGCATCGATCTTTTGATATCCAAGACCCAACTTCTTCACCATTTTTTACAATAGTCATAGTTATCGAGCAATTTTTTTTCACCGACAGCAACATACTCTTAACGGCCCTCAAGAGTGACTCAAAACACTCATGGCTTATGTTGTGATTAGCCTTGATGTTAAGTAATGTCGCCATCGCAAACAATGTAGTGTGCTTCAGGCAACCATGCCAAAACGGTTTCGCTACCTTCGCCTAACAACTTAAAGAATGCTTTGGCATCGTAATTCATAGGTTGTTCTCTCGTGATTGTTCCCAATCAAAATCCTACCGCAATATCATGAACCATGTCATTCATAATGATGGGTACTATCGCTCGGATTGTGTACTTGTGCGTTACCACTATCTCTTCTCCGCCCATTGTGCCCACCAACATTCTTCTTCGTAATTGTTCATGAACCCAAAACAAGTAAATGATAGTTTACTATGTCTCATCCATATAATTTACATTCTTACACTTCAAACAAGGACATCTTATCTTGTTTCGACCATTAACACATTCCGGGTGACTATACGCATAATTTAGAAATATTTGACAACCAAATTTAAATTGCACAGAAAGCACTATCTGGGCACTTGACTTTCGTCGTCTCATCTAACTACTGGTCGAATAGAGGTCCATGATACTACACGGTACCTATATTGACATGAATTATCGTATTCCCTTGTTGAGATTTACAATTCATTTCAATGCCGCTTATGATGCTTATAAATACATATAGATGTATGTATATATAACATGAGTGTGCATCATATATGATTATTCAAAAAATTGAACAAGGATACATGCCAAAACAAATTTACATGACTTGAGATCAACTACCCAAAGGCATGGTATATTGTTATGGATCTTAAATTAGAATGAGGTATGGTCTTATGTCATCCTACATATTTTAATTGATACCAACCTAAAGCCAATAGATTCCTAGGGGTAGAATATGAATCATTGCATCATGCATGGTCTGCATATGCATTGGGACAAGTCTAAATTACCCGACCAACGAAAATATTTTGGCAGAGTCTCCCCTATAATATGGACTATCCACATGCACGAGGGCATGCATACTTGACCATTTTTAGGCACATAAGAGCAACAAGAATGTATAAGCAATTAACATAACATCACATATACTCATTGCCTTTATATATTCTAGGGTCCATATCTAAACACAACAAAAACTCTTCTACGTAGGATAGGACATTAGGTGATGAAAATATCTTGATGGTCAAGTTTGAAGAACAACCAATGGACTTTGCAATGTGTTCTAGAAACTATAATGCAGCATATATCAAGATTGCAGAAGAAGACATACTATTAGTCCCTTAATGTGGGACTATTAGTCCTATAAAGTCATTTGATACAATCCAAAATATTACATACTATATACTTATTTTTGTGGCATTAGATTTCATAATGTTTGAATAATGTAACATTTTGTGGATTTTAAGATCAAGGCGGTGCCCCAATAATGTAGGATAGAATATAAAGTACAAACTTATTTTTGTGGTGTCAAAAAAAACATCATCTCAAACATATGTGACATGTAGATGTATTAGAGCCAATAGTTTTATAAGAGAATTGACATAAAATACTTATATATATAAGCTAAAAGAGATTCAATCAATCGACTATACAATGAATGCTTAATAATGTGTGTGTGTATTTTTTCCCCTCAAGTATATTTAAATGTTGATGAAATTAATAAATTGGTCTTCAATATTGTTGTTGTTTGTGTACATTGATTGATTTAAGAGGTTAAATTGAAAGCTATCAATTTCTATTACAGTCACGAGACAAACTCTTTGTCACCTAACACACAAAGGTTGTCCAATAATTGGAAACCCATTTCTTACCTAACCTACTAAATTATTAATTAATTAATATAATTTGGTGTTACATTATTTAGGATTAAAGTTGGAACTTTGAATTGAATAAATAAATAATGTCTTATGGAAATAAATGGTGTAGGGAGTAGGGAGTAGGGAGTAGGGAGTAGGGAAGGTATAGCCAAAAAAAGACAAACCATGCACTATTTATATAAGAACCCCGCTTATTAATATTATATATATACCTTTTATTGATTGTCTTCACTCTCTAACTAGGTCTAGGTGTATTTATATTTTATATATATATATATAGTCCAAAACTCCCCATCTGAAAATTTGATCATCAAATGCATGTATACATTAAATCTTGTCTTTAATTTTCAAGTGAAAACCCCATAATTATTTTATTATTAAAGAATGGATGTTATATTCACTACTTAATTTTCAATTATTACATCTTTTGTTGGGTCCATCGTAAATTTAGCCACACATTAATACAACAAAATAAAATTAGTACATAGAAATTTAGCCACTCATTAACACAACATTTAAATATACTAAGATTTGTATATGCTGAACCAAATAAAATTAATACATGGAAAGATTTTGGGATTTAGGATAACAAAAAGTTTAATTTAGGGATTAATTGGGGGGTTCTTAGGGCATGGTGCGGTGCCGTGTGGTGCATGGGGTGGCAATGGCCTCCTCCCTCTTCTCTCCCCCATACTCCTCTTCTCCTCGTATCTCCCTCTTTTCTTTTCTTCTTTGTACTGATGTCGCGAACCTAAATCTTATTAAGTTTATGAGAATCGACCGCATCACGGTATTTGATTTTTAATGATAATGATATATCATCGGCGATTATAGCGGTCACCGATATAGATTAGTCGTCGCCACCAAAGTTTTGCACCAATTTTTGGGAGGGAAATTCTTCTCGACCGGCCGATGACAATAATAGCCATCGGTCGCTAATCTTAACTAGTGACTAGAATCTTCGATGTCGTATCTAGCGGTCGCTATTACTATTATCAGCGATCGGATAGGGCGGTCACTGATATCATTGGTCGCAGATAGCCTTTTTTTCTTTAGTGAAATTTAAAAATATTGTTGAACAAGATAGAACTTTATTGTATCCAATCAATTATTTTGGTTGGATTCTAAACTAGTATGAACATCCCAATTTCGCGAAAAACTTTTATGCTACTTAAAGCGAGATATGCCGGACGAAAAAATATCGTTCGAACATGTAATATTGATTAATACAGGGCATAACGGGCTGATCACCCCCGTGCCTGTAAGTTATGACGGTTTACAGATAAAGTTTTATTTAACCTTTTTGAAAATAGAAAATAATGTTCATAGTCTATCGACTGATCTCCATTTATAGTCAGTACGTAGTTTTAAAATTTTATATAGAATTGATATGTTGTTATTATTGGTTTAGCTTACTTCACAAATGTTGATTCGTTGTAGAAGTGTCATTCAAAGAAAACATTTAATCCTTTCAGCTAATATTTATTATTGCAATTACTTGCTGGGAAATCAAATACTCATTCTTGCTTTAAATTTAAATGTTTTCAAATAAGTCATCACAACCGTAAGGCTCGCTAACTTTAAAACAAGGAAAAGGAAAGGTTCTTAGAATAAGTTTGTGCTATCTTATGTAATAGTTTAACTTTATTAAGACAATGATATCTTTTGATTATCATGTAATGAATGTTTAAAGGTGGCGTACCTGGGATTAGACTCTGATTTATATAAATTAAGTTTGGTATTTATATTATTGTTATTATTATTAGTATTTTCCGCTTCCAGTAGAAATGGTATCGTGAAGCACCGAGTACCTGAATTTTGGGGGAGTCACAAGTTGGTATCAGAGCTTTAGGGTTAGAAACCTTAGGTGGGATAGACCTTAGGCTATAACCTTTGGACAGAGGGAAACGTTGAAAATACAAATAACTCATATGGGGAGTTTAAAATGAGATGAATTCAATAAATTCATCGTCAAACAAAATAAAAGATAACTTATATAAAACTATTATTTGTTGTAGTGTATATACTATATGCTAATCTGTCGGATAATTTATGTGTGTAGATGTCAGGTGAAAAAGGATTAGGATACCCTCAAATCGGAAAGAAGGAGCCAATATCAAAGCTAATAGCTGAAATAGAGGCTCGCAATGAAAGCAACTCGGATGAGGTGGTTATTGTGAAAAACATAGTACCAGATCTGAAAATGGTGGAACTGACAGATAGTGATTCGGACACTGAAGTTAGAGCTGATCAAGCATCAACGAAGGTGCAAAATTTGAGGAATAAGGTTTCTTCTATGGAAAACTGTGGGAAATAGAAAAGTTGTTAAATAATAACTACTTAAAGGCATTAATAGAAATAATGGAAGAACAAGATAAGCTTAAAATCCAAATTTATCAAATGGGAGCTTTAACAAAGCATGTGCAGCTCCAAGCAAGAAGGGGAAAAAAAGATGAAAGACCGTGATATAGGAAATTCCGATAACAACCAAAGGAACCTTAACCGAATAGAAAAATGTACAAATTGTAATAATAAAACATGAAGCTTGAGCCAGGGGTAAAAAGAGGAAAATGTTTTTATAATCATGACATAAGTGGACATTTTTCTCCTCATTGTCCCAATCCAAAGCAAGGTGTCTCTGCTTTTATTTGTGGGATAAAAAGGTCATCGTGCCGTTTAAAGGTCATTCCAAGATCAAGAAAAGGCGAAGTGAATAAGAGAGTATAGGTTCATGAGTAGGTGTGTTTGATGTAATATATGTGATAAGTATGTTTGTGTAATGTAATATTCTTAACTTTTTGTATAAGTCAGAGTAGTAAATTTCGACTTTTGTTGCTGCCAAAGGATAACAAGACAAAGCTATGTTATGTAAAGTACTACGAATTTAGTTGAATGAATGTAAATCTACGTTTGATTAATGAAATAAGTTTGATACATTAAACCTATACGATAAGGTTTAGAATGTAAAGAATAATTTATGGTCTTATTTAACCGAGATAATGCCACTAAAACGCCAAACTCGGAAATCAAAGGGCGTAAGAATCTGGTCAAAAACGTACCGGGGACAACAACCGCACTGGATGCAAAAACTTTGTAAAACATAGGCTCTGCTTATATACAGTAGAATGTCACCTATAGAACCAAATGATAATAACTCGCAAACTTCAAAGACTTCAAGGTTATAGAAACGCCAGAATTTAGAGGTACAACTAACCTCAGTAGAAGCCCAAACTCAAGTTAAGGAGATAGAAAAGCTGCCAGATAAGCTATTGGTCGATGGTTAGGGCAAAGATGCTTTTGCCACCCACACGATGAAAGGGGAGGCAAATTCTTTTGGTGGGAAGAAAATCAAGCTAGAGCAGGAGAAGGTGTGGTAACTTGGGCTAGGGATTTAAACTCGCTTTTTGAAAACTATTTCGCCTATTTTTTCAAAAACAAATAAGTGAGTACGCCACAAAGTTTAACGAACTCGTTAGGTTCACTCCGGTGATCAAGTTGATACGGAGGCTGGGAAGGCGCAGAAGCCTGAGCCGGATTAAAATCGGCTCCTCTACAACAAGGTGGTCAGGTGGTTGTAGATCAATACCTTTGTAGCACTTTTAGAAAAAAGCTATTATAGTTGAGGAATGGAGTGAGGCCATGA